>OY735232.1:3533127-3548127 GCA_963457665.1 Thysanoteuthis rhombus | reverse complement strand
TGACGTTTCTCAAGCCTTCAGAGCTACCCTTCCCCATAATTACACCCATGTTCTAATTTTAATTCTTTACTGTACTGATCCATTTACAATGCTGCCAGCAGCTACTCAGTGAACTAGCACGAGAGCTGCGAGAAATCCTTGTGTCTGCTTGTAATTTTATCCGGTTCAAAGGAGGTTTTTCACATTTTGATTGGCCAGAACAACGATGGTGTCAATGTAGTGAAATTGACTTAGACATTTGTATCCGTACTGTTTGCATTACGTAAGAAGTATCTCAAAAATTCACATATTTTTAATATCATATTGATTACTTCCTATTCCCGTGTATTCATCGGCAGACTGAACGTCACAGGAGAGAAACGTGTCGGTTTCTAACTGAAGAGTTAAACATGGGATCGGGCGCCGGATAGTTTTGTAAAGGTCATTTGCAGTTAACTGACAAATTAATTCCCAGAGAAATCAATGAGAATTTCATGAAGAACAATGAGTAAAGAGTATATATATATATATATATATATATATATATATATATATATATATATATATATATATGTGTGTGTGTGTGTGTGTGTGTGTGGAATAATCATTTTACATTCTCCCGTTTGGTACAACGATTGGCGTAATGATGAGAAAACATTTATTCTACACAACAAATGTTCATTTTTCAGGGCGTTCTCCTGTCTTGTCAATGAACTCTGAGCAGTATATTGGTCGACCAAGATTGAACATTATTTAGTGAAGAATTTAGATCAACATTCAATAAATGATTACGTGTCATGCTATCGACGTACAGAACCATCTGTGAATGGAATTATATATGTATAATATCACTATCACCATCATGAATCTTCTACCGTATGTCGTTGGACATAAGCCCTCTTCAAGTTTCAATAGACCTCTGTATCATGGGTATCGGGGAACTAGTACTTTTTGAACTTGTCTAGTTCATCACATCTTATCTTTGCCAGTCTCTATTTTGCATACGATCGGTGGATATTTAAACTGTTAGTCGTGATGTCCAGTGGTTGCTTGCCATTCTCGTAACATGATCAGCCATTCGCCACTTGCGTTTTCTAACGGTTTTTATGGTGTATTTTTTTGTTTTTCAACTTATATATTGTCTTGTTGTTCCCTCCTGTGGTTTTCAGTTTGAGTGACAATATTTTGGCTAGGTTCCACGTTTCAGCTTCATAGGTGACTATCGGGAGATGCATTGGGTGCATATCCTTCTCTCTAGTACAAATGGGGTGTACTTATTCTCAATGGGCTAACTTGCTCCACCGGAAACTTGAGTGATTCTTCACTTGACTTCTTTTGAGGATTTCATGAAGATACGTCGTCTGAGGTAAACGTCCTTCTCTTTGTGTTCAGCGTTTCCAATTTCTATCGTTGTGTCTTTGTCCTCAATGTGTTTGTTGCACATGTCATTTATTCTAACTTCGTTTTGTAAGTTCAGGCAGAGACCAACTCTCTTAGTCTCTTCATTCAGTTCGTTTAGCATCATTTGGATATATATGATTTTCTTTGACTATACAACTTCATCGCCATTTTGTAATTTCAACAAATAGTAAATATCCCAAATAGTAAAAATAGGGACGAAAATAATGACCTGCACCGATCTTCAAAGTAGTTAACCTAATTCTGCTTTAAAAACTACCTTTGAAAATTTTGACTTTCATTCTGGTTTGAACACTTATTTCTGAAACGAGCTGAACAAGTTCTACTTATGTATTCAAACTCAGCTTAGTCTGGTATAACACTACACTGGAGAGAATTAAACAAAGAAGATTCTTTTGAACCACAAATCAAAATGGCGTAGGATATCTTAATATGAGAATTACGATTATAAATTCAGTATTTTTTTTCTCTGGCTATGATTTTAAATAATGGGTTTCAGTGGTAATGAGTGATTATCTCACTAACCAAATATGTCTCTGGGCAAGATTCATGTCTATAACTTCTAACCTATTAGAATGAAGAATAATGATTCTGAATATTCATATCCGTCGAAATTTCTCTGGATTTATTTATTCATCAAAGCAAAGCACTTTTTGAATACGGATATCTCATACACACATTTTAGGTCAAGCTTAGTTTTTGAATATCACCATCGTCGAAGTGTGTTCTTTTCCTAAAAAAATACCTAAAAATATTGGCTGGAAATAGATTAATACGTGCTCAATTCAAATACACTTTCATTTTTGTCCCTGACGCTTCGTTTTCGAATAATCAGAATGCAAATATACATATATGTATAGAAACATTGATATATATATATATATATATATATATATATATATATATATATATATATATATGTGTGTGTGTGTGTGTGTGTGTGTGTGTGTGTGTGTGTGTGTTTGTGTGTGTGTATATATACATATATATATATATAGAGAGAGAGAGAGAGGGGGGAGAGGGGGAGAGAGAGGCAGACAGAGAGAGAGACAGAGAGAGAAAGAGAGGGCATCAGTTTTATGTTCATACGTTCAAGTATATTTCAAGACACTTTGCTTAATTACAATACGAATTCACCTACGTATGCATGTGTCTATGTGTGAGGGTATCTATACGTTAGCGTATTTACCTTTCCATCAATATACTTATCCTTACACTTATATATTCATATACGCCTCCGTAATCACACCACCATTCAGATGTATTTTAGTTATCATTCTTGTATCTTCATATAAGTGAACACTCTTTCTAAGACGTTCTATGCTGTCTGGACTTCAACTCATTCTAATTATGTATCTATTGACAAATTGGGCGTCGTCTCTCGGTCTGGCGTCTTTCTCATTCGCTCGCTGATCCTTGACTCAATGCTCTCTCGTTAACCCTAGAAGCAAAAACTGCACTTCTGGAGTCGTTGAAACTTTGGAAACCAGTACGAATCTGGAGACTTATTTTATGAGTTGCGTCTGGCCAACCACAATAAGTTTTAATTGATCGAAACGTCTTCACGTTTAAAAATCGTTGCCGCTTTTACAATAGACATAATTTTTCTGATAATGAAGAAATCAAATCTGTCATTTTTTTTTCCTCTCCCTGAATTAACTTTCGGAATGTTTTAAAAATTTTGACACATATGCTCTGAATTTTCTACTAATATTTTTGTCTTCCGCATAGAGAGGGATTATAAAGAAAAAAAAAGCAGGTCTTGTTTGGCACCCAGGGGGAGGGGTATTGTGACCAGTGTATTTTGACAGCATGTCGTGTTGGGAGTGATGAATTTCAAAAAATTGGAAGAAGCGGAGATCAATGAATGAGTTACTTTTATCACTATTTGTGAAAGTGATCACCGAAAAGTAACGACAAAAACATTGCAAACTACGCCCCCCACCAAAAAAAAAAGCTATCATGGAGGAGAGTTAGAAAGTAACAATTCATTTTTTCTCACGTAAAGGTTCAAATCTTCAGCCTTCTAGCTCCATTGGTGCAACCTGTATGCATGATAATGAGCCAAATTCAAAAATTGGGAAATCAATGAATGAGTTACTTCTCTCGCCTCTTTTATGGTAATGATCATTGAAAAGTATTAATTTAAAGTAAAACTACCTTGGATGATACTGGTCACGAAGTGGAAGGATCAATTTAGCATAAATTTACATTGTAAATTGAACTTAATCTGACAAAATATTTTCGAAGGGGGATTGTGGAAAAATATTTAATTAAACATGAGTAAGAGTTTGAATTTTCGGTTCTCTTGCAACATCTGTGCTGCCTGTGTGCGATATTCATACGAGCCAAACCAACTTAAAAACTGAAAGAAACCTATGCTGACAGTTTTGATTTCAGTTTCGTTTGACAGTTATTAATATTTTCAAGGCAAACCACTTTATATTTTATAACTCTTCTAAGATAAGTGATTGAATGTTTTCCCTTTTCTAGGTACTTTAGTAGAGGCATTACTTTAAATTTCTTAGAAGTAAAACTTTATTCTTACAAATGTTTCTTTCCTTTTCAAAACAGTATTAGCAGACTAAAATTGCGTAATAGAAATAACTGAATAAACTAATTATCAACCAATTGTTATTGAACGACATTTTTTATTGAGGAAAAATTTTATGCGAAACCAACATCGAAATGCATGCAACCTCAACTTGCTTATTTCCTAACTATATAATTATCATCACCATCAGTCTTTTAGCGTCTGGCGTTGCACATGGACTCCGAGATTCGAAGGAGCTCTATATCACAATCGTTGAGAAGCCAATACTTGCTTAGTTCATCATACCATCTTATTTTCTGTTGGCCTTCTGTTGTTATTATTATTATTATTATTATTATTATTATTATTATTATTATTATTATTATTATTATTATGTTATTTTCTGTTGCATTGAGTCTCCGGTATCCACCTTGGGAGATTCGTCTACCTATGTAGATATTGTCATCTACTTTCTTCAGCTGTACGTATTCGATTCTGATATAATGATTGCATACGATTATATATTATCAATTCAGTTACAGTCTTTGTATTGAACAAACAACAAACCAGACAAAAAGAAAAACACCACCATCACGAGATTTATCGTATCACCCAACAACAATACGACCATCAACCACAGCTCCAACAGAGGCATGATGGGATTACATATTGCCAACATTACTTCGACGACCATAAAATATTTCATATACTAACCACCTAACGAATCCGGCGTCTACACAGTTCCGTGTAATGACTGTGACAAATTTTTAAATCAGAGATATATTGAGACCTCCCAAAAAAGACAATACGAACACAAGAGAGCCCTTGGACTGGATGAGAAGACAAACGCTCGGGTTGAACAAAAGAACATAAACAACTGCAACTTTAACTTTCACCAAGCCCATCTCATAAAAAAGATTCACGACTCTCTGACACGCAGATGCATCGAAGCAGCCTTTATATCCCAGTGTGATACAGTAGCTCAAAGGTATGGACACTTTCAGATTGCCAACCCCCTAGATACTCTGATTTAAAAGAAGAACCATATAAACACGATACACTACTACACCAACAACACCAACATTCAAGGTATTGGCTAACAAATGACAGTCATTCCGAAAAATGATTCTAACACACACCATCCCTTCAAGAAAAGGGAAAAGAAGTCTCACCTACCAATACCTAAAAGACTAAATAAATACAACCCATGTACTTCCACCCGGCCTCATCTACATCAACAACTATCAAATAACTACTAGACACACCCTGTCCACCTAAAAATTGAAATAACAAAATCCACCTTTACCTTAAGTTGATCATTGTTACTGCCTCTCTTATCTAAGACAAGCCAAACACCCACAGAGACAAGATACATACATCCTCCAACCCGCCTCTCATGAACCAATCTCATTTCAAACTAAATGTCACCCACAGAAAAAATCTTCACATTTTCCCCTTCAGCATCGAAATCTAAACTGTATCTTTTTTTCTGTGAAAACGCTGCAAACATTCTTCTTTGAGACAGATGGCTGTCCCCAGTCGAAATGCATTGAACAACGCCAATAGAATAATAATGGAAAAAAAATTATATGTAACACCTATCTCTTGAGTTTTTCACTTCACATTCCAATTGTCGTTCTTATATACAGTCTTTATAATTCATATCTACTTCAGATTGTGTACATTTACCTACAAAAAAAATTCAACTGATTAAATGTTATTTCTATTATTCGTTTCCATTGTAGCTAAATTCCAGAAAGACCAGGAGTAGAAGAAAGATAGAAACCCTTTAGAATCGAACTCTCTAAACTCTAATACGGGTTCAAATTTCTGGACCTTGGGTGGTGACTATCTTCCCAGTACATGGAAGACTGACCCGGCTGAAACACAAGTAGTGCCATAGCCGATTGGGGGTTTGCCTGTGTGAGACATAGTACTGCTTTGTGAAGTACAGGCCAATGGATTCGCCTTAAAAATTCAAGACAAAAACACAACTGTCCTGGCAACAATGGATGCAAAGAATAAAGATAGTTTTCGAGGCTTCTTACCAAAACTTTCATGTGTTTGGCATCCCCACATTATTACGACTTTGTGTAAAGTTCTAATCATGTCGGAGTTCGGATAAATGAAACTTGAATATGAAAAATGGATCACAAATATCTGACAAGTTCTATTGTAAAACCCCTGTACTAAGTCTGGGGTTGACTTCCTTTCCCTACTTTACCAGAGACAATAACAGCAATCATCACCGAATTGAAGGTTGTCAACTGATATATAAAATCAACATTATCATACCATAATCTGAAATCACGACCACCTGATCTCGAGGTGGCTGTCTTACTAACTGAGCTAAATGATATGAACGAAAATCTGTCATTCAAATACGTAAGGGCTTATTGCGTTTTAATAAATAAATACGTTTATATAAAAAATATATGTATTCATTACATGAACAATAAAAAAGTTGCAGTGACCACCGTTTAGCAAAATAGAAGTTAAGTTTAATCCTGCGGCAGTCGGCCATGTTTTTACTCCATTTTTTTACTGTCACTTCCTCCGTATGATGAGTTTGTGCCTGAGTTAAAACGGCTTGCATTTTATATCGGTATTTAGGAAATTGATACATTTCTTTTCGTTTTAATCTTTCAATTTGATTGATATCAAACCTCAAGATAGATCCAAAAAGTAATTTTCGGTTGTATTCGCAATCAGTCCAGGACTAATCTCCGAAAATAATGTATAAATGACGCACCTTTTTGACGATTTCTGCGAGAGTTTTTTCGTGCATTATTTCAAGGGTGATAACTCGTGATCATTTGAGAATATCATAAACATTAATGCTCACTCCCTTAGTTCACACAAATTTCACAGTGTAAATATGCAAGCTGGCCCTCTAGTAATATATATATATATATATATATATATATATATATATATATACATATATATGGGTTGTGTTTGCTTACATATATATATATATATATATATATATATATATATAGATAGATAGATAGATAGATAGATTGATAGATAGATAGATAGATAGATAGATAGATAGATATAAGCATACACTAGCGCACACACACACATGTGTGTGTCTGCGTGTATGCATATATGTATATATATGGAATTGATATGTTTTCTCTCCGATGTGAGATGAATCGATAGTAAATAAAGCAATTTGCGTGTCTGTTGATTGGTGCTGTCTTCAGTTGGAAGCGAAAAAAGGGCTGGGAGGGCCCGGGCAGAAGTCGAAGATCGTTCATGTGTGAAGAATGTGCGGAACTGTTGGAGGGTGAAATGCCCGGATGGGAAAAGCGCCGATGTATAATGGAAAGAAAATGTTTGGCCCAACATGGCAGGAAAACAATTACGTGGAAAGGTCCAGGGTGAGGAGAAGACGTGAGCTGAGTTGGACGGCGGAAGAAGTGGTAAGTAGATTTCGAGTAGATGAATGAGTTAGTTGAGGAAAAACTAAAGAAGACTGGAATGTTCAGGGATGAAGATGGAAAAAGGAAGGTTAAGGATGAAGATGAAAGGAAGGGAGGAAATGGAGGTGAAAGAATGAGAATTCAAAAAAGAAAAGCGAAGAAATGAGCAGTCAAGCAAACAATCGATAATAATAATGATAATAATATCTATGCATAAAAAGCAGAGATGGTGACTTTGCTGCTACGGTTGTTGATGATGCTGAAGGAATAAGAGGAAAGGAACAAGTGAAGCAATGCGATTATATAGATGAAAAGCAGAAGAAAGAACAGGAAGGAAAAATTGACCGGTACAATTATTTACAACGAAAATCTGCCTAACCTCTTTGTCAAGGTGTTTCTCCCTGACAATCTTCATTTATTCGAAAAAAAAGAAAAAAAAAATGCGGTCGTAGGATTTGAATATTTCACTTCATATTTTTATAAGCTACATTTTTCAAAGAATTCCGTGATTTTAGAAGCATAAATGCTAATTTCAAGAGCTTAACAAAATGTAACGTTTAGAATTTCAAAGTATGTAGGCTTAAAACGGCAATCAGTAACCAGAGTTTTTTTGTTAGCATCACTAAAAAACTAGACAAAATTCTTATTTTTATTTCAAAATTCACTGCATTTATATTGATAGAGGTTCAATTGTGTATTTAGTATCTATACATATAACCATCACTGTTTGAAGCTTTGTAACGCTAAACTTGTTACGCTAAATTTATAGTCTTATCTAAGTGTGTAGATCAGGTACAATTTTTAAGTTTTTTTCACACACAGTGCCAGCATCTTCCTGAATACAATGGGATTAAAAAAAGAAGAGATAATGAATGAAACATGGAAGGAAATAGAAGAGAGAAAAACCAAATGATTACGTGAAACAGAGGGTGAAAAGTAACAATTACATTGCAAGAAAAAAGAAAAAAAGGGAAAAAAGGGAAGAAAAAATGAAAAGATTTTGAGAAAAATATATCAAACAAAAGAAGGTAAAGGATGAAGAGAGAATGGAAAAGGTGAAACGAATGAAAAAACGGTATAAAAAGAAGATGAGATAATCAAAAAAAGGAGAAAGAAGAGCGGGAAGGAAGAAGAGGAAAGGGGAGGAATAAAAACTTGAAGAGAAGAAGAACGATTTGAATGATAAGAGTACATGAAAACGCAAAGAAGAAGTTGATGGAAAGAGACTGACGTGAATAAGTTCGAACGATAAAAGGTATAAAAAGAAAAAGGTGAAAAAACGACCATGAATGATATTTTAAATGAGAAAAATACAACAGAACGAGATATTATCATAATATTTAGAATATGGATGCCACATAAACTACATAATTTAATCTTTTTGATTGGCTAACTTACACTTACACAAAAATCGTATCTGACAATGAGGGATCAGTAAATATAAGCCGGTAAAACATTTAATGAGTAACTGAAAGAATAAAACAAGGTTTACTGTCGCGTAAAGTAGTCCCATTTTACTCAGGACTGTATCTAGAGATTTCGGAGCGAGGGGGGTTTCGTTCATTTGGGGGCTCCTTGACAATTATTGAGAATATCCATCGTATAATATTAGTAGGTGTTTAGTTGGTGAATTTCTATTTATAAAGTATACAGAGGAATCCCCTACGTAAAGCCTCGGCAACAATATGGAATAGCCCCAGCCCAGGCTTCCTCTTTTTGCCTTCACTCTGCTTTCACTTCATCTCCTTATTTACGGGAAAATGCAACACATCTGAGCCTTTTCAGGGGTGAGAAAATTTCCCTCCATTTTTTGACCTGTCAAGGCTAAAGGAATCGGAATAAGACTGAGTCCTTAAAGGTAAGGATGGTTCCCAATCATTTTTTAATGCTCAAAGAGGGGAAATTCCAACTCTTTTCACCCCTTAACCGAGAAAGTGGTCCATCTTTACTTTTGACCCCTTTTAGTAAGTAAAAAATCCTCCTGAAAAGAAAAAGTTTACGCACCTTTTTGACCCTTGAGGAGGATGGGTTTGTGTTTTCATTACTTCAAATCCCTTCGAAATTCATACATAGAATAAGAAGGTATTGATATTAAATTGAAAGTAAGGTCGACTTTGGAATCATGGTTACATTGTTCTTAGAACCCCTAAAGATTTGTATATACAGATAGCTAAAGTGCCAGTCTGAAAATATTTCGGTCGCAAACAAGAATTGTCAAAAGTGTAAGAAAGGTTTAACCACTTTTTATCCTTTATCGAGGAAAAAAGCTTCGTTTTATGTAAGGCTAACCAGTTAATGAGGGAAATGAAGGTTACTGTTTTGACGCATTAAAGGTGTGAAAAGGGTTTACTTTCAGTTTTGACCCCTAAAAAAAAGAGAAAGAATTCCTATCACTTTTTACTATTTACAGGAGGGGAGTCTATCTATGCTGACTCTTTTCGGACCCCCTAAACCGAGTATATGTAACCTTTCACATTTGAACCCTGTAAAGAAGGTGAAAAGGTCTCCTGTTATCTTTTAATCACTTAAAAGGAAGCCAAAATCTCCCTTTATTTCTGACTCTTTGGGAGAGAAGAAAGTTCCCTTTCATTTTTGACACGTTAAAAAAGTATAAACTCAACCGTCTAAAACCCTCATTTGAAAAAACGGGTAACGGTGATAGCAATATCATGGAAACTGTCAACAAAAGAAAAAGATTAACATCGATCCGAGAGTGAAAAATGGTGAATAGAATCGTACAAGGAATTAGGCAACAAAACAGAGATTGGAAAGTTACGTATGAAGAATTGGGACAACAGACGGAGCGAAATGAAGGAAGGGACAACAGATGGAATTTTACCGATCAGACCGTGAACGCAGTGGGAAAAGACCTGACACGAGAAACGAGATAAAAGAGTTTGCTAGGAAGACATGGCAGAGTTTAGCACAATCACACTAGTCGTGCAAGGGGCCGGGGAAAAGCTTTTGTCCAGCAGTGAACTTATAACAGCTGATGATGATGATGATGATGATGATGATGATGATGATCGTATATTTTACTTGATACGTATAATTTCTCCATATTGTGCCTTTATATATCTGTTGAACGAAGTAATCTTTACTCCACCGTTTTTCAATTATCTTATTTTCAGCAAATTTTTTTTTCCTTTTATACTTAACACTATTTTGGTTTGCATTGGCGGTTTTCCCTCTCTTTAATTTTTTTTTTTTACCCACGTTCTTTTATATCTTTCTTTTTCATTTACCCATAAAGAGAACTGTCTCGCTGTTTCCTTTAAATTTGCCACAGTTTTTGACCTTTCCTTTGCAGATGATTCATTTTACAATTTGTTGTACCTTCGTTCTTATTCATACCCGCTGAATGAACCAATCTTTCATTGCTTTTTTTTCTTCGTAATTTTGTTTCTGTCCATTTTTTTCTTTCTAACACTATTTTATTTCTTTCTTCAAACCGTTAAAACAATAGTCATTCAACTTGTATACACATAACTTTTAACCATGGTCTAAATTGACTATATATACGCATGAGGCAACAATTCAAATATTAAAACCAAGTATTTACTTAAGTCAATAAGTAAAATTTCATTACCCTTATCATCATTTTCTGTATTATGAATCATTTATTTTCATTTCATGTGCACGTTGCATGGTTCTCAGTTTTAAGTGTTGATCTCTAGATTGTGTCATGTTTCATATCCGTAGTTGACTGTCTGGAGAATGCGTTAGTTGTAGAACCTTCTTTTGAATACAAATCAGAATTTCTTGTTTTTGAGGGTTGGGCTTTCTCTACAGATGGCTTGCCATCCTGGAGTGATTCTTTGCTTAATTTATTCTTTCGAAGATTCTTTTGAGAATTGTCGTCCTAGGCAGACGTAGTGGTGTACTTTTATTCAGATTTTGAAGTTTTCGTTTCTTTGTTCATTGCGCATGCCATTTGTTTTTACTGATGATCATGTGAAAACCAACTTTCTTGCTCTCTTTGTTAAGTCCGTCTAGCATAATTTGGAGGTTCTGAAGATTCTCAGCAAAAAAAAAAAACATGATGTCTTCAGCAAATCTGAGGTTGCTTAGGTATTCTTCATAAATTCTATTTCTTGTATCATCCTAGTCTAGGTCATCTCAAGACAGACCATGAAGAGTTTGGGTGAGCTGATATCACCTTGCCTTACTCCTTTTCGAGGTGAAAGGGTTGAGTCTTTAAGTAACCTGAAAGATAAATTGCTGTGTCAGTATATCACATGGAGGGATCACAAAACAGCACAGTATATAATACACGAAAATACAGGATCAAGTTATATCATAGAATCTATTTGAAAACTCAAATGGCAATGGACTGGTCGTGTTGTAAGAATGTTAAACAACCATTGGACATCTCGACTCACAATTTAGATCCCCAGAGATCATATGTGAAGTTGTGGTCACCAAATATTAAGATGGCTTGACAAAGTAGACAAGTGCAAAGAGTATCGGCTCAGCAACACCCATGAGGGAAAGGTCTGGCGTATCCTGACGGAGGTCTATAACCAACGACGAATGCTATGAAGCTAATGACGATGATAATAATAATAATGATTCATTTTCATCGATATATTGATATTTAATATCCATGATAATTGTTACCGGCACGGCAGATAATAGTAACTAATACAATTTCCGTTTTTCTTCCATCAATTTTCTCCTTTCTACATTTGCATCATTTCTACCATCGAGAGAGAGGTGTGTGAAAGTGTACAACTTATGTTTGAGACTAATCAGTGCCAAAATGTTATTTCTATTCGTTCCTAATTACAGTCACTAAACTATATTTTCCTTACGTTCATCCTGGGTCTATCTTGAAAATAATGAGTACACGAATTGGAAGTATGCCCCTTAGATATAACTGCTTTGCCATTCCAGAGTTCGAGTCGGTGACCTTTCTTTTGTTGAGTACACTGGAAAAACATCAACGTGGTGAAGCTTTAAAGAAATTCCTCCAATACGTTGCACGTGGATTTATCCGTTTATCTGAAAGTAATATTTTTCATATTCAATCAACTTTTTTTTACCTGACACAAACTGATAAATTTACGTAAACGATTTTATTTTTCAACAAAGTAATTTTTTTCAAGTTGGTCCAAAGAAAGACTTTTTTCAAATGTAGCCAGTTCACAGTTTATTCATCTTAATTTTTTTCCATGCAGAAAGTCTTCGCTTGATTTTATATTCACGCAAGTTTTTTGCTTTTATCTTCAAATGTAGTAATACTTTCCATAGTTTTGTGATCTGCTTCTTATCAAATTATCCATATTCATTGTCTTAATTGGATTCTAATTATACGATACAAGTTTGATGGTGTGAAATGGGTCGTGATCGTAACCAGTTTGGGCCATTACTTAGAGTATTGTTCCCTGAATGGACGAATGGTTTCCCATAGAAAGAAGTATCATACACAAAGAAGTATCAGTTTTCAGCTGGAAAAAAAACAGGGAGATAGAGGCTTCTTTAGTTTGTCAGTTTTGCCCTGAGTATTGAGGACTAAGACACTCATCTTTTGCCAAACTGACCGAACCAGCCAGGGGAATGACGACAAAAGAGGAAAGAAAGAACAGAAAGAAAGGAGGTTAAGAATATTGAGTAAAAAGATGTTACTAAAACGAATCGTGGGAACTGTAGGTTTATAGTATGTTTCGGGACGTTGATTTTTCTCTCCCAATTTGAAAAAATATCTCATACGATTTATAGTTTGTACTTCATGTAAGACGCAAATAGGAAAGTCGTGTGAATCTGTTGAGCATATTTGCGGTTTGAAAAGGTACCCTCAGATTGTATTTGTAATTTAGGATGAATAAAACGGTGCCATGATCGTTCATACCAGACCTGTCACGATACGATTTTATTCATATTTGCATGTAAGACAAACTCATCATCCTTACGTATCATCTGTTTTCTTCTCCCTTTCAGACTTTTTGCCCCAATTCAGACACTAGTGAGTTGTTGTTTTCGTATCTGCGATTTATAACACTTGGTTTTAATTAGGATTTGTCTATAAACACAATGACTCTTCTTAACTGCATGTTTAGAATGCAGGGGTGATGCAACACAGGGATCCATTTCTATATTTCTGAGCATCTATCTATATTTCTATCTATCGAGTAATATATACATATATATGTATGTGTGTGTGTATGTGTATGTACATATATATATATATATATATATATATATATATATATGAATATATATATATATATATATATATATATATATATATATGTATGTATGTGTATATGTATTTGTCTTTTATGCTATTTATCAATGATTTACATCCTTTTATACCTTTGCTGCCTAATCTTTTTTTATTATTTGATTATTGGCGTGGCTGCCAAGGATGGCAAGGGTTCTGACTTTCTTTATATGTGGTTACGTTTGTATGCTCAAGCGCTCTTGGCCACATCATTTTGTCTACAGATTTGGAAATTAGCGTCATTCCTCCACTCAACAGCGTCGGAAAACTTTTTTGATTAGGGGTGAAAAACTTTTTCGACCTTTGGGGGTCTCTTTCAGAGGGATTATAATTATCTAGATTCACCAGCAACTGGATCTTTTTAGATTTTTTTCACTCCATCGTATAGTTTATTTCAAAAACACCAGTTATGATATAAATGGAATTTTATTCCGACCATATTTATTCTTCGACGGAAATATTTTCAACATGACATCAAATTTTGTTGCTACGGTTATTCAGTTATTTACTGTGATGTCCAATACGTTTTTCTTTTGTTCCGTCTTCCTGTTTCCAAACCCCTCCCTACTTATTCTTTACTGCAATAACTATCTATATAATTAAAAACAAACGCCGACGTATTGATAAATTATTTACATTCATTTACCTTCGCAACAATAGATCTGACTTAATACTATTTGTTATTGGCCAATTGAGAATTCGATTTCTTTACTGCTCAAGATATGTGATTGTTAATTATGTGTCATTGTCTGAATCTGCCTTTAATGTTTTTATTGCTAATTCTTTTAATTATTCCCTTGTCACTGGCATAATCATTCTGTTTCCAGAAATGGATGGAATCTGCTGGAGCGGCTTTTTAACAATCCTTCCCCAAATTACTCGCACGCAATTCTTTCGAATTGTTCATTGACTAATTGATGCATTGATTAGTAATTAATGAAAAAATTAATAGATTTATGCTTTGTGCATATTGCGTTGTGTTAGACGGTAATTTCTTTTCATCTTTCTTTTTCAAATCAGTGTGGCTTTTGCTGTATGTAATTCCCTTCCTTTTCCAGCTATCTTCTTCTGTTTCTTCTTCCTCCTATTTCCTCTTCCCCCTTTCTTCTTGTCTGCGTCCTCCTTATTCTTCATGTAATTCACTTTTAACTCCTTCTGCCCTTTTCATTCTCCTCCTCCACCTCCTCTTTCCACCTCCATTATCTTCTTCTTCTTCTTCTTCTTCTTCTTCTTCTTCTTCTTCTTCTTCTTCTTCTTCTTCTTCTTCTTCTTCTTCTTCTTCTTCTTCTTCTCGCCTTTAATATTTTCTTATTCTCCTTCCTTTCGCCTTTATTATTTTCTTCTTCTTCTTCTTTTTCTTCTTCTTCTCGCCTGTATCATTTTCTTCTTCTTCTTCCTTTCACCTTTATTATTTT
>OY735232.1:3525627-3528127 GCA_963457665.1 Thysanoteuthis rhombus | reverse complement strand
TAGATAGATAGATAGATAGATAGATAGATAGATAGATAGTTGGATAGATAGATATAGATAAAGATAGATAGATAGATAGATAGATATTGATAAAGATAGATAGATAGATAGATAGATAGATAGATAGATAGATAGATAGATAGACAGATAGATAGATAGATAGGTAGATAGATAGATAGATAGATAGATAGATAGATAGATAGATAAAGATAGATAGATAGATACATATGAAAAGCCTGAGATAGATAGATAGATAGATAGATAGATACAAACATACATACATACATACATACATACATACATACATACATAGAGATAGATAGATAGATAGATAGATAGATACATACATACATACATACATACATACATAGACAAGGAGAGAGAGAGGGGGAACGGGGAGATGAAACAGGAGAGAAGAGAGCAATCCAAATCTATCGCGTATTTATTGATCGTTTTATACTTGGGTGAATATATTTTCTGCGTCTCACATCTCTACGAATAGATGGATAGATAGATAGATAGATAGATAGATAGTGAGAGAGAGCGACACACACACACAGAGATAGGCGGATAGGTCGATGGAGATAAAGAATATGTGATGGATAGATAGATAGATAGAAAGACAATGTAGGAAAATCGGACTACTTGGTAAAAGTATTATGTAAAAGCCTGCCTACCTGCCTGCCTGCTTGCTTATCTATCTATCTATCTATCTATCTATCTATCTATCTATCTATCTATCTGTCTATCTATCTATCTATCTATCTATCTATCTATCAATCTATCTATCTATCTGTCTATCTATCTATCTATCAATCTATCTATCTATCTGTCTATCTATCTATCTATCTATCTATCTATCTATCTATTCATCAGCTGTTCCATCTTGTTTTGCTACCATCTTTTGTACGTGTGAATCCGAGTGCATTTTATGGCAGTGTGAGCATGTGCGTGTTCACGAAAGCGAATTTCCTGTTTTGCAATGATCGACAATAATGCACAATTTATCATCGGGTGTTGCTTTGACTTTCGCCCTTTCCCCGTCAAATAACAAGGGAATCATGTGTCCGGCCAAGTAAATCCTTATTACAAATTGCCAAAGTGTTATTTCCCTATTACAGTGAAATGGAGCCCGTGGATCTGATTTAAAGGAATGAAGAAGGGGGACAAAAACGTTTGCTTGTATCTCATCGGCCAGTTTAAGATTTCCGACTCCGAAATCCCTCTCAACTTCGAGTCGAAAATACCACCACGGCCTTCGATTAAAAATGTCAACCATGATTAGAACAAGATTGCTCCCTCTACCATTAACTGGTATGCGTTACATAGTTTTATTTGTTCCGGCCTCCCCTTCAGCGTCGTCCCCTGTGCCCCCACCCACGATTCGAATCTCCGCTGATCCTGCCTAACTTAGAATCATCACCATTTTAGGGTCTGGAAACACTCAAATGTTTCCCCACATATGAATTAATGGTAATTGCTTCTTCGATTCTTGCCATTTCGGTTCACGTAAAGTTTTTATAGAAACTCTTTATTATCGGATGAAAAACCCTTATTGTTCTATGTTAATTGACCGGAATAACAATGTTTCGGCGCACATTGTTGTAATAATAATTGTTTAATTTTTGTTTCTGGCGTTTGATGTTTCAAGTTCGTCAAAACCAAGATTATTGGACAAAAAAGTGTTTTAATGGGTTTCGTGAAATATGAATTACAAGGGTTGGCCAGTGATCAACCTTTCTAGATAAAAAAGAGAAAAGAAATAAAAATGGGTCTGGTTAGTCATTCAACAGAAACCTTCTGTTCATGAAGGCCATTCCGGGTGATCAATATAAAATTAGAAAGGAGTGAGTGACCGAAAAAAAAATTATTTTCTCTCTTTTTTTAGCTAGGCAGTGATCACTGAAAAGAAAAATTGATAAAAACTAGCAACCAGGAAGTATAAGATCAACCCAGCAGAGATTAGCATTGCTAACTGGACCCCGCTCTAAAAATATTTTAGTACAGAATTTGAAAAAAAAATCGTTTTCCGTAAACATGACGAGAAGTGGGTGTTGAAATTTTCCATCCTCTAACTCTATGGGTTTGGGCTGTGTATATTGCCAGACCAACCTGAAAACTGAAAGAAAACTACGTTCATAGTTTTGGTGACAGTTTTGGTTTACGGTTTTTTATGTGTTTAGGTGCAAAGAAATCTTTAAATGCAATGTCTTAAATAGCCCTCAAATCCCCTGTGTTGTGTTTACCCATTGGGCCCCACCAAATTATTGTCTTTGTACTGGTAAAGAGTTATTTGCAGAATTTCGATCCGAAACGTTCACTGACTTATGTAAGATCTATTCAATCTTCGGAGGAGTGTTGAATTAAGGGCGTTAACTACAGAGGAGATTATGTTGAGAAATGAATATGTATCGTTTGAAATATAAGGTATATAAGGAATTGTTTCTCAAGAAACAAGAGTACGGTCGCCCCAGTTATTTTACCCGTGGCTACCAGGAAA
>OY735232.1:3453127-3523127 GCA_963457665.1 Thysanoteuthis rhombus | reverse complement strand
TCCGGTCTTCGCTACTCACTTGCCTCAGTATTACCCTTTCCTTCTAAATTCTGAAATATTCATTGTCTCCGCATCCACATTTGTTAGTAATCGCTCACTCCTTTTTCCGCATCAGCTAAATCTTCGTTATTTTTTCTAATTCTTACTTTCCTTATTAAGATTCTCTGTTTTTCCTATTCACACACAACTACCTACCTTCTTCGTCGTTCATTTGGTAATCATCTACTTTTAGATTCGTTTAATTCTTGCTCTACTGCCTTTACGTAACCCCTCAATAACCTTCCTTTCTAAATGTCCCTTTTTAAAGATTTTCTGTACTGATGCAGTTCAAAACGTTTACATTTTTAAATTTTTGCCGTCCAATCTTCTCTTTTTTTCTTTCTACTCTCCCCCTTTTTACAATTTTTTTTTTAACCTTCCTGTTTCCCCAACCTTCGTTAACCTTGCCCCTCTTCTTCAACTGCTGCAACTACACATGCGTAATCATTTGTTACCTTAATCCGATAACCTCAAATCCGGTCATTTACATCCACAAACAAAACCACAAATCCAAATGACTACCCGGCTCTATACCCAACATCAACTGTCCATACTCTGAGATTGAGCGAGAGAGTACTGGATGGGCAGCTAATCTTGCAGAATATTCTAGTTTAGGGCTTTGATCGGTTCTGTTGTAGAATTTCAAACTGAAATGAACGAAAGGGACGAGAATTTTAAAAAAAAAACGATGTACAAAACTTTTTAGATGTTTTCTCAAATAAGACATTACTGTCGGTTGGCCGACATTTCAATATACAGCATTTGAAAGCTATTATGCGTCTCCCCTAACAGTTTTTTGAGTCAAATCCCGCCCTTTTCATATCATCCCTCTTACTCCTGTTTTTCTTTTCTCAAAACATGATATTTCTAGCATGTAGTTTGCAAACCCATCCTGTAATCATTAATATGCTTTATTTCCGCTGTTATTTTGATGAAATACTGCATGTTTCCCTTAATGTATTCTCATTCTTTGCTTGCATGTGTGTATACGTGACAATATTCATCCTTATATAATGTATTACCTCATTTAGTACCAAACTTAGCAAGGTACGATACAAGTTCAAATGAATGGGCGGAACATTGCCTTATGTCAATATTTTAGATGGAGTCGGCTATATATATATATATATATATATATATATATATATATTTATATATATATATATATATATATGTATATATATATATATATGTGTGTGTGTGTGTGTGTGTGTGTATATATATATATATATATATATATATATATATATATATATGCGTGTGTGTGTGGTGTGTGTGGACAAAGATTGAAATAGAGACAAAGTGAATAGCTGAACAATGACTAATGATTCTTAACAGGCGGCATGTTCCCCGAGTTGTGTGAGTAATTTTAAGGGGGTACCCGAGTCCAAAAAAGGGGCTTCCTCCTATTATTTCAAGTTTTAACACAAAGGAGGATGAAATGTCGGTGTTCAAATCACTGCAAGCAGTTTCCAGAACATATATAAACGTGATAATTTGGAAATTTACCGAAGAATTATACCATCTTTTCCAAAGGAAACAGAAAAGAAAAGAAAAAAAAAATAGTGAAACTAAGATTTCCTAACAAAAAGTTTAAAAATTATTTCCATGAGTAAGTTCCTGTCTGCACCTTGTTAGACGGGTGTACTTTTCATGATGCGTATGGTTGGACTATTTTCCTCGTCTACAAATCCATTTATTCAGAACGTTCTGGTCGTGTGCCTTCCAGCCTTTGTAGGATGTTCCTGGATCTAAAGTGTGCAATCACTTCTCAAAGCGCATGCTCGATTGGACATATCACCTCATATCCGCTATTTTGCATATCTGCTCCTGCGTATTAGAATTGTGTTCCCGTTGTCAAATTCTAGGCTACTTCCCTTGAATTGGGTGATTGGTTTTCTTGTTCCTAGATGTCCTTTTTAATGAGAGGTGCCTAGACGCAAATAATATCGATGCACGGTCGGCTAATTGGTTCTACTGAAAAGAGTATGTGTTTTATTTCCTTGAGACATCGTATCTGCCAATTGTTTTTTTCTATCTATAATTTGAACTTCATCCCATAAGGGCCTGTATCCACTCTGCTTCCTCCTTGAACGGTAAAATTATCTGATAAAGAAAAACTTAAATTTGAGTTAGAAAACAAACAAAAGATACCGTATATGCTAGGCAAAAGATACATGGTTAGTAAAGATATTTGGATGACTAACTATTACCGCAACTCATCAAAGCCCCCGAACTGTCCATATTGGACTTCTATAGATAAGATACTAGCACATTGGACACTACGATATTTGCAAGTTTTATTTCAATGTGTCGACGATCTGTCAGCCGGTGCCAGTCATGTTAAGCAAATAAGAAGGAACAAAGAAGTGTGAGGTCATTAGAAGTGTGGTCATTATATATATATATATATATATATATATATATATATATTTTCGATCAAATTTTATTTACCAGCTGCTAATGATGTCGCGGTAGAATGTCCAAGGTCAGCAATTTTGTATCTTAAAAAAACAAAAAGAAGCAAAAAGGCCAATGATTATTTTGTACTGAAAATAACACTTACAGATTACTTCTGTATCACAATATTTTACCACTACGAGAATCAATTAACTCAAATTAAAACGTTTGGCTCCGCTTATCTCGCCGCTCCTTTTTCTTGCTACTGCAACTACCGACGGTGGACGCAACGTTTAACTTATGGTTTTTGCTTTTTCTTTTAGATGCCCGTCTTTTGATTTTCCATCAAAAATATGATTGTTTTGCCGTGGGTGAGAATTGACCAAAAAGTGATGGAAGTTGTACCAACATTTTTTGTCTTGTAGGGAATAAAGACATTTGTGTTTTGCGATGGAGAAAAGGTTTTGAATCAGGCTATTATTGACTTTGTTGATGAGAACTGATGCTGTTTGCTGGGGTCTGGCAAGAAACAACCTGAAATAGAAAGGAATATGAAACATAATGGAAATAAAGAATTGCAGCTAGATGTACAGATTTTGACATTGAAAAAAAAGGGACAGATTTTTCAAGAATAAAAAAAAGAGATAGAGATAGAGGGATAGAGAGGAGGGGATTAATTAGTTAGGATAGGTAGATAAATAGATAGATAGAGAGAAGAGAGTAAAATATATATATAGATGTCTGGACAGCTTGATAGATGTGGAGAAAAGGCGTGTATTGACTAACGTAGATTGATACAAACACACACACACACACACACACACAAACACACACAGACACACATATATATATATATATATATATATATATATATATATATATATATATATATATATACACATACATACATACACATACATACATACATACATACATACATAAATACATTGATAGATTTGTGACTGATTTATTATGGATGGACAGAGGATATATATATATATATATATATATATATATATATATATATATATATAGACACACCCACACACATATATATAGAGAGATATATACACACACACACACGCACACATATATATGTGTGTGTGTGTATTCGTGTGTGTATGTATCACTTTCTAGTTAACAACCCTGACAAGCACACCGAAGTGGAAGTAGATAGACAAATATAGATTTAGAAATAATAGCGTATAAACATCAAATGCTCACAGACAAAGAGCGAAATTATAGATAAAGACTGGTTGTATTTTCTCAAGTCAGCGAAATGATACAAGTACTTACAGAAGTGGGATATTACATCTTTAAAATAGTCGACCAAGGTGTCGTTTTCCGTATCGTTGTCACAGCCGATAAGTTATAATAACATACGTGACCGTACTGACGAGAAGTCCATAAAGCTATCCGCATGTTATTGTTAATATATGTGTTTTTCATTTTCTGTTTCGTATAATGATTGGAAATAATTTCCAAGTCATATTTTCATAGCTGAGATGGAAATTAGAGAGAAACAAAAACAAAAAATAATAGTGTGGGTGGAAAGAAAGAAAGAAAAATTGAAAGAAAGAAGGAAAGGGGGAAGGGTAAAGAAAAAAAGAGAGGAAATGAGAAAGATAGAAAAATAGTCAACGTACAGAAACAGGTCTGTATCCTTATGTAAATATTATCATGTGTTTCGCAGGTTTCAATGAAATGTTAGGCTAATATAAATATTTGTAAACAGTCTTATAATTTGATTGTGACTAAAATGAATATAGAGCTATGTGCGAAGCATTGTTTAAGAATTACGTACATGTACGCACACAGACAGACAGACAGATAGACAGTCTAAAACGGACAAAAAGACAGACGCAAGCACACACACATGCACACACACATGCATACTCATATGCACACACACAGAGCCAAAAGCATACTCGCCAACACAGTCAAAAGCAAAAACACACCAACACACAAACACAGACACAGGCATACACCAGCACATACACTCACACAAACATAAAGACAAGCACAAACATACACCAGAACAGACAGAAGCACACACCAACACATACACACTCTAACATAAAGACGAACACACACACACAAACCAACACAGACACACGTACACCTAAACACACGCACATACCAGCATAAACACAAGCATATGTCAATAGAGACACAATAGCTCACCAACACACACACACAAGAACACGCATACAAGCTCAAACACAAACCAACATAGACAAACACATACACACTCCAGCATAAACACAAGCACAAACACAAACCAACACAGACACAAACATAAGCACACCAATACAGTCAAGCACACACACACACTAACACAGACACAAACACAGACACAGACACAAACACACATGCAAACACACACCAGAAATATACGCACACAAAAACGCAGGCACACTCTCATACTTCAACACTGACACAAACACAAACATGAAATACACACAAAGACACAAATAAGCATAGAAACGCGATCACATGCACAAACACACACACACAAATAGACCCCACTTGCTGATACAAATGTCCAAACCCCAAAATTATTGGACTGGGGCGCACACTCATTCTTCTGATAGGCTGATTCCCTTCATTTTACTCTGACCATCTTTCAAGTCAATTTTCTCTTTCTTTCTCTCCTTTTTGCCGTCTTTTTCATTTTCCTCAATTCTGTTTATCGAAATGTGTTTCGATTATTTCGAATGGTTGTCATGTATTTTTGATCACAGAATTCAAAAATGAAAACCATTTCCCTCAATCACGTACCCCTTTTCAAGAAACAAGTTTTGAAGTTTTGAATTGTAGGTCTTTGCATAATTTTGAACTATACATGGGAATATATAGTAAAAAGTGTTCTGATTATTTGTAACGTCCGATTTAGTTCTATGCTGAATTAAAAGATCAGAATCATATTTCTCTGTCACGTATCATAATTTTTACAAAACACATTTTTTTCTACTTTTCATTACTAATTTGCGAATAATTTCTCATAATACACATGGGTGATTTATTCCACTGACAATCTTTGAACTTAGTACTGAGTGATTTAAAAATCCATGCTTACCTTCTAAATAAACCTGAATATTGCTGATGCACAATACAGTATGATGTAGCATGTTTAGCTGTTGGACATGCCTGGACTGGCTAAAATTCCTCTCGATTCGGTATACTGACGATATGAAGGGAACCCAAAAATCATTGGAACGATTGCTATTTTTGTTCATACAAAATTTGAGGATACAATTGAAAAAAAAAATAGAAATGAATTGTTTATCCTTATCTTCCATCAGGATCTGAACCACAAAGATCTGATCTACCAATTGTTACTCAAACTTTAGGTCTCAGTCATGTAGAAACACACTCCAAGAAGTAAGATGATGCTGATGATGAAGAAATTTTCCCAACGTACTAAAGCAATAATCAACTACAATTAAATGTGATTATTTAATAAGAGACTTCAGTATCCTTAAAGAAGCTGGCGACTTTTTAGGGTCACAGTTAAAAGAGAAAAAAAATCTCATCGTATCCTGACTCAACTTTCTGTTGATATAAAAATAGAAAAAAAGTGTTTGTACTATATTTCAAGAGAAGGTGGATCCCTTGCTTCTCGCACTAGTGTAACTGTTCTGGTGCAGAAAACTGGAATAGATTATATTGCAGAAGAGAGCACACTATTTGTAGATTCATGTGAAAAAAGCATTCATAGTTATAAGAAATATATATCAACATCAGTACATTTAAAAGAATCATACGATAATTCGGGGAACGTTCTTGAGAAAATAAACTACAAAAGATATTGTTAGTTCGTATGTGAAAACCTGAAAAATTCTTTGTCTATCACTTGATCAACAATCAAAATATACGATTTTCCATTTCTTCTCTGATGAGCGGTCTAGTAAAGACAATGAAGTAGAAATAATCTACAGGCTGGTGTCAAAAACATCATCAGATCTTGCTTGATGAATTCAGATAAAGTGTTACTCATACAACTTTATATCAAACTTTGATTATTGAAACAGTTTGTTAAAACCTTATCAAAAGACGGAACCAGTTTGATGTATTAATCAAGTTTGTCTGGAGCCAAATTGGAAAAGAATGAATTAATCGGACCTGATATTTGTAAACTAATTTCTGTTCCAGAACTTGCTGCCGTACTGAACAGCATGGAATGAGGTACTAACTACTATTCGAAGAAGTAATTTCTACGTTCTTTCGTAATTATAAGGATCCAAATTACAAAGAAATTTTGAGAAATATGTTAATCAAGTCAGAGGAGTTGAGATAAAACATGAGTCTCAAAATTCACGAGTTGGAATTGCATTTGGAATATTTTCCAAAAAAATTTGAATTAGAGTTGAATGAGAGGTTGAAAGATTTCATCATGATATCAAAGACAAAATGGATTGTATCTAGGACACCTGTGTAATGAAGGACTTCAGCTAGGTAAGCCATAGGGATATACCAAAATTGTGTGCCAACGACTGGCCACCAGACACGAACACACGAACGGGAAGAGAATATTGCTGTCTAAAAAAGGAATGGGAAGATAGATGAATGTATATCAGATAGCGTTTGGTTTATTTTTTTTATTTGTTTTCATATAATTCAACTATTTACATAATGAAAAAGTGGGAGTGTTGCTGGAAAAATAGTGTGCTAAGTTTTAAAAAAAGTGGGAAAAATCATCCCTCACTATTCAAAGCATTGATATACGATCAATAAATATCGCGATATGAGACATGTTGTGAAATGTTTAAGCTTCTTCCTGGATAGGAAAAAAAAACGTATTTTTTATGTTTGGAAATTGAATTGAGAAAAAAAGGAAAAAGAATATTCTCTTATTACGTTACATTTTTATCTTCGAAGATTGAGTCGGGAAATGAGAATAAGAACTATTTTTTTACTACGTCATCAAAACGTACTTTTACCGCGATGAATAATCATATAAACAGACCCACTCCCTTGAATTGAAACCCCTTAAAAACATATTTCGGGCAGTGGTTAGCGAAAACTAATTTGCTAGAAACACTTCCCGAGGATAAATGTTGTACCCATAGAAAGTTTTATGTATTTACATCGAATAGTTTTCGTGGTAAGCTAGTAAGGACACACTGACTGACAGACTGACTCTTGGTGAATTATTATAAAATATTTTTAAGATTATCTTGGCAATATATCTTCATATGGAGTAATTTATGGCAATTTTATATCTAAGTGGAATTTATTATTCGCTATATTTCAATAAAATTTCTTCTTGGTTTTGTATTAAAATTTGATGGTATTGAAATATAAGAGTACTTTTGTTGCATACTCAAGTGCCAGAAACAAACGAATACTCAGTATGGAAACTCTTTCCATTGATCTCAATTTTACTGACCTATCTTACTTCTCCTGAATTCCCAGCTACTTCAAGGCTATTTGTGCGTGTAAGTAGCATATGTATTTGTCACTGGAAAGAATAGTATTACTTTATTCACCACCATTCCTGGGTTTTGTTTTCCGAATAATTCTATTTTACTTCTCCAAATCCTATTTTCATGAGCTAAAAATTGTAATGTTTCCAGAGTGAGAGGAAAAAAAGCTAGGATCAAAGTCACCTGTTTCATTAGGATCTAAAAAGCGAACCAAACATAATTCCATTTCTCCATACTGTATTGTATGTATTAGTAGTTCCTGTAAATGAGATTTGTGAACTGGGCTGAGCTGTAAAAGTGGGAGTGAATTCATCATCAGTTTTGTCTGGGTATTTAACTGTTTTACTGTTATTTGTGCATGACCTCACTTCATTTCGTTTCGGTCATTTTCATCCGTCATTGTTGTTTCATACGAGAATAAAGTCAAACCTCAATAGACGTAGTTTCACTATAGAATGATTAAGAAACATTTATGAGGATGGAAGATTGCGTTGCTTTCAGATTCCTCGACAAAAGACAAAAATCAATTATCTTTATGGAGGTCAACAATAGGGTCCCAACCAGGGTCCTCCTCCTATTATTATTATTATTATTATTATCATCATTATTATTATTATTATTATTATTATTATTATTATTATTATTATTATTATTATTATTATTATTATTATTATTATTATTATTATTAACAACAACTTTCACCTTAGTTGCCTGGTGGTCATCGCTGAAAACAGAGCGACAGCAAATCTCCTCAGGTCTTTAGCCCTCCTCATCACACTTTCAGTCCGCTGCAGAGCTGCAGTTTCACGATAGTTGCATTTAGTGACATCATTTTGTACTTTTTTACTGGCTAGTAATTTGCACTGGAAGTAACCATCTTCAGTTCAGTGAAGGGAAATAACTCCCGTTGTGAACGAATTAGTCGGCTACAGGGATTTCACGTACCAATATAACTTCAATTCACACGCTGGAGCGTATCTGGAGATAGTAAATTGAACAGGGTGTAACTATGTACCATTTTGTCAGTTTAAAGAACATAATAAGCAGCTATAGTGGTCAGATCTATGTGTAGAGGTAAGTACATATTCCATGCACAATTTTAAATGTTGCTGTAGCTAATGAAATAAGGGGCTATGGAAGTTCCTGTCATTTGTCGAAAAAAAAGTATCGCTAGAATGTCTCCTGTATTGAGTGGTGCAGAAACATTTTTATATGACCAATCACCCTCAAAAGAAGTGGTTGATACATCTATACGTTTCTCTTTGATAAGTGGTTTATGAAGCAATTCCATAAAGTCTATATTTTTATCTATATCGACTGGTGTTTACACTTAACAGCACCACCGAGAGTCGTTTAGAACTGAACTCTAAGATTAAATACTAACACAATAAGATGCGAACCACACAAAAGCTCGAGATAATGATTTAGAAAGCGTGATCAGCGTATAAGTATGTCTGGCGATTGCAGAAATTTTAATATTTTCGAGATTAAAAGAATTGCTTGATAGTCAGTAACTGGATATTGGACGTCTGCCAGAATAGGAAGCGTAGTGTGAACAGTAAGTAGATATTTCGACACTAATGTCCGGAAAGTATCTAGTATTTGAATAGTATCCAAAAACATCCTCGAATGATCAATGGTGCCTGCTACCATTCATCTACCCAGAAACTTAATTACCGAGAGCCCTCCCCATATTTGAAAACACTCTACAAAGTATTGCTTTAGGATTGCCATCAGCTGCTTCGCTGCGTTCTCAATAACCCTGTCCACGATTAGGAGGGAAGACCCAGTTGTTATTGAAAACCAATTCTAATTATGAAGAGTAAGGAAATTTGGATGATGCGAGGTTTTGTCATCAATTTGATGGTCATTCATTAAATAAGCTGACTCAATGACATCTCAGTAGTGATTGAATAATCCCATGGTAGAGTTCCTGTTCAAGCATGTGCAGATAAGTCCCCCACCCCGGTCTACCAACCAAGTTGCATCAAGTTATATCTTCCCTGAGATATTTAAAATTAGTGTATACTCTCCGGACAGACGATGTCTGTTAATAATATTACGTATGTCTACATCATAAAGCACTTGAATCGTAAGAAAATGTAGAAGTTTTCATAAAACATTATTACCAAAAAAAATCAATATTTCCAAAGAAATATCTCATTCTTTTATGAGGATTCTCTCCTATTCTTCCTTATTCTATTTCGCATACAAACGCCAAAAACATCAACATTACTTACGCGCGTATGTTACTGAGAATGAGGTAACAAAGAAAACTTGCACCCCATTGTATGGTGGGTTCGATTGTCCCTCAATGTCCAAAAATATTTGTCTTGTGCCAGACTAATATTAGCTGAGCAAACACATCATTCAATATCGCTAACACAAAATCAAAGGACATCAGTCATGGATGAGTTGGTTCAATTACGTTTTCGTGATTTGTGCGCCATTTATTGCGTTTTGTTATTCCGTACATCTTATTCCCAAATCGTTTTGCTTTTCGTGTGTTAACTCCCATTAGGGATCGAAGAAATTATATCAATGCTCCATCGTGAAGTGATAAATACCTGCTGACATTCAACTCCTTGGTGGAGTAAACCCGCCAACAATCTGAATATATAGTGGATCCTTCAATGGCGTACATCTTGATAGCATGAAGAAGCGTTTTCTGTTGTTGAATAGTAAAGAAAAAGTGCCCTAGGAGTCAATAAACGCAAAACGAAGCTGATATAGAGCGTGATAAACTGGAAGAACGAGGCTCGACGACGCACTACTGTTTATTCTAAACTCCTATGTGTGGTTAGCGCTTGCAGCGGCATAAAATGGTTATGAATGCTGATTTTCTTGGCAGACAAGATTTCTACAATTAAAAGATTGCATTAGAGAAGCCTTCAAATAAGCCCAATCTCTCTTGTGTCAGAATAAGCTCAGTTTGATTGGAAACAATGAAATTCGTTCAAGATTATGAAAAGAAATCAATAAGTCTTTACACTCTGTCAGCATCAATAACTTACGGAATAGTAAATTATCTGGATACAAGATGATATCGTCTCTGATTATTGGTAATATGGGAATACTGTAATACCTCGAATAATGCTGGTCAATTATTCAAAATTTATTCGTTCTGTTAAAAACTGTACCGTTCAGTGTGTTATCATGATTTTATATATTTTTCTTATTTGCATCATTTTTCAAAGCAATGCCATAACTGTATTAGATTAAAACTTGTGCTAAAAACTCACCACATTCAAGGTATTCTGTACTTTTAAACAAAACTGCAAAGCTCCGTATCACAAAGGATTTCAATAGGTGATGAAAGGCGAGCGAATCTTTTTTCAGACTCCAAGGTTTTATTCAAAAAATATTGTTACAGACTCTATAAGGTTTTACAAGCAAAAAAATTATCTTCTGGTAACGCGTTGGCTTGCAAGATGTTATAAATTCTATTAAGGGAATAAAATGAAATGTTTGTATTTATTCTCTTCATGAAACGGACACTAAATGATATTACTTTCTTTGTTGGAATTAAATTATATTCACATTCAAATATCCAATAAATCTCACGTTAGTAGAATGTAACATTCACCCTGAAAAAGACTTTATCAAATATAACCACAATGGTGTGATCAAAGGATTTCTTTTCCCCACTGAAAAACATCAATATTAGGAAAAAATAAAAGTTTGATTTCATAATGCCGTATGAAGGTTTATCAAAATAAGAGCAAAGAGACGGTCTCGTGCATAATACAAGCTCTGTCCGTAAAGTACCAAGCCATTTCTAATATCTTGAGAATCTGTTGTGTTGTCTCAATGTAAATTGGCAATCAAACGGATGCTACTTTACTGATACTCCCGTGAGGTTATTCTTTCAGCAGTAAGACGCCATAAAGTGAGATTGTGTACTGTATGGCCGTTGCAGTCACCATAGATGAGTCATTCTCCACTTTCTGGGCAGAATAGCTGGGTTCACATCCTGATTCTCTGTCCATTTCAAAGCTTTTCTACGATTCTCTTGAGACTTCTGACTATTCCCAAAGAGATTCCAGACTGTGGACGATATTAAGGGAAATGCAAGTAATAGTGATTCCGAAAAAAGACTTTCCGGATTTTTCAGAAAATGAAGTGATGCTGGGATGAGTGTATGATGTCTCAGGAGCAGTATATAAGACGTAATTGCCTCATTTTTAGTATTTGTTCTTCAACATCAAATTATTGTATAATTATCTAACAGCCTCTTCAAAGGAACATGCTTAAGATCGCTCACATGGATAAGTTACCACATGAACTTATTTTTCAGCTCGAACTGCTGGTGTCACTTTCATTCTAACCCGTAATAAAAGGAAAAGAACTCGATCCTTCCTGTGTGTTTCCCATGGCAACATATCTAGATATTTATTCAACAGATTACAGCTCGGCACAAATCAAAAGAAGTGGTAACAAGGGTGACGAATATTGTGTCCTGTCAATCGTTCATAGCTATGATTCAAACTGCCAAGAAAATCGGCATTCAAAATTCTGAATTTGAGTCTGGGCTTGCTCAAATATTGAAGGCACTTAAGGATAAAACATACGTTTTCCATCTTCTGGGAAGAATGCATAGTAAGATTTTTTTTGGTCTGAGTTGAGTAAAGATGGCCGATTAGTGGTTTTCTTAATTCAGATTTTGAGTTCGATCCATGAATTCCTCAAAAGAAGAAGAAAATCAAGCGGAGGATCTCTCTAGTTGGGCAAGCTTTCGATGAAGCGAGCTCATCTTTGAAGGGCAAGGAAATCCCCGTCATCCTAATAAAAGAGAAAGAGCATACAGCCAATGCATCCTCCCGATGGTCTCGTAGGGAGCTTAAACATGGATCATCTCATGATGAGATCATGATACATGTGTTAGAGATATCAGAGAGACCATTAAAAACCTCGAACAGAAATTGGCAGGTCAAATTGCATGCAAAAATGCCAGAAAACCGATGGACATACCGACTTGCAAAGTGGATCCCCAGATCCCAATAATATATGAAACTATGACCAACAAGAAATAAGTGACAAGCTAAATAAAAAGGGTAACAAACTAAATAAGTTCAGGAAGTGATAGCTGCGCAATGCCAATGATAGAGAGTTTATGTGGATCTTGGTGAATGTGTATGTCCAACAACCAATGCTAAAAAACATGATGATGATGATAATGATGACGACGATAGGGGATGTATTCAGCAATGCTACCAATACATTTTCATAATTGTTCCTGTTACCAGATGAGGAGCAAATGTGTGTTACGTCCCTTGACAGCTTGACAGAAGCCCTCACTCTCGGGAAAGTGAATCAATGCATACTTTTACACATTCAAGAGTATTTACATACACACACACACGCGCGTGCACGTATGAGTTGGCGTATTTGTAAGTCAGTATTAACATCAAATCTACGAATTTTCCCTGGACAGATATCTCTATCAGCCTCGCATTAATTATCTCAGTTAGTGAAACTCTTATTCATCAATTGATCGATTTTTTGATCGATATACATACATACATACACACACACACACACATATATATATATACTTATATACACACACACACATATATATATACTTATATATACACACACACACATATATATATATATATATATATATATATATATCTTACTTCCTGCAGGCTCAAGATAAACTCCAACTTATATTCCGACTGAAGATGATCACTGCAACTTTTGTAATTTATATCGAACAAATAATAGATTTATTTAGATATTTATATAAATATATATATATATACATGTGTGTGAGTGTGTTAGTGTGTGAGAGAGAGAGAGTGTGTGTGTGTGTTTATAGATTATCCAATATCCCTTCCAGTACAATAAGGTAACCTTTGCTTCAGACCTAGAAGGAGACGTTCTACGCAGAACTGAACCCTAAACTGAAGATAGCTACTGCAATGGTAGTATTATATATATATATATATATATATATATATATATATATATATATATATATATATATATATATATAAAGAGGGAAAAATGTATGCATGTATCATCAAAATCAAATAACCCCCCGTCTATCTGTTAAATGAATTCCATATGTATCTGTGAGTTGACAGTTTCATTCATTCGGTAGGAGAACCGGTTACTACTATGAAATCAAAATTAAGTAGAGATAAATTGATTTTATTGATATATTTATCAGTTCGAATGAAATAAACCTTCTAAAATACTAAAATAATTTTTAAAATATACGTAAGACCTGTCAGTATGGCTCACTCGTTAAGAGACACGACTGTCAAATGTAAATACTGATACGGCATGCCTAAGTCTTGAAGATGAAATACGTTCACAAAGAACTTGCACCCAAATATACATACATATATATATATATATATATATATATATATATATATATATATATATATATATATATATATATATATATATATGTGTGTGTGTCTGTGTGTCTGTGCTTAACTATGATCATTCCTCTCTCTTCGTATATCTCAATGTATTTCATAGGATTCAAAAAAGAATACATTGAGAAAGAATACGTTGGGACGCTTAGGTTTCGGAGCAAGAAAAGATATTAGTAAAAGGAAAAAATATTGTTGTTCCACAAGCATATATGCAAAATACTTACATCCAAGTTTTGGCAAATATATATATATATATATATATATATATATATATATATATATATATATATATATATATATATATAATTGTTGTGATTGTGTGTATATGTATGTATATATATAGCTAAGCGTGCGTATGAATTGTGAATGTACGGCTCTCACTACACAGTATTTGCTTACTAATATAGAATAGCATACTAATGTGATTTTTCGACGTTGTCATGCAAATCATACGATGGACAAAATAACATTTTGATTTCTACATTTGCCCTATTTTCTTTTAATGTTTATTTTAATTTCAAATCTGAGATTCACCATGTAAAAATAGATGGTTATTTCAAATAAAAGTTCTGTTTCATATGATATGGCACAATTTGTGGTATATATATATGTATATATATATATATATCATTCACAGATAGCTGTTTCGATGTACTACATCTATTCAGTGTGGCTATAGACTTTATCCCATCCAGTACCGCGAGGTAAAATTGAACCCTCACATCGGACCTGGAGGCCGATATCCTACCTCTAGACTACGGAACTGGATGATCAGTAAGCCTGAATTCAAGCAATATATCTATTGACGCAGACACTCCTCATCCACCAGTGCTCTATTCCTATGGAAGAGCGTTGCACTAGCTTACAATGGATGAGTTACCTCACTTAAAGAATGCTCAACCCTGAATATATATATATATATATATATATATATATAGAGAGAGAGAGAGAGAGAGAGAGAGAGAGAGAGGGGTAGAGAGAGAAAGATAAGGAGATAAAGACAATGATAACAAGAGAGAAAGAGAGAGGATATAAAAAAGGAGAGATATCTGAAGGGTTTATACTTAAAGTACAATGTACATTTTTGTAGCCAAATGATGTTGGTGATGTGACGTTTTCATTGGGTGACGAATCAGAATTGTTACTATTCAGATTGTATTGGTCTTTAGTGTGTAACAAAGGTATTGCTGGTTCAAACAGAACACATTTCAAACGAATAATGCAGTGTGTGTTCGCGTGCGAAAGCGTGTGTGCTAAAAGATTATAATAACAAAGAACGATCGAAGGCAAGTTTAGTTCTACGCTCAGGAATATTATATGTATTTACATTTACAAAAAGAAGAGCGATAATTCCCCTTCAAAAGGTATTTCGACAAAATTGCTTCATATATCTGCTGGTGGGAGATAGTATTGACTACGCATTTGTATTCATTCTACTTATCTTATCTGTTGGTGGAAGAAACAAAGCATTTATTTTCGGTTAGCGGGGGAAACCACTGTAGTTTTTCAGCTTATCTGCTCGTCAACGTTTCTCTTCAAGTCCACATCTTGTACAGCTGCCCTGTCAGACTTTTAGTCGCCCTCAAACCCTCGCTCTTTGCATTCGACATGTCATTTTTCGATTGGTTTAACTTTTGGTAATTCAGTATCCCACTGACAAATAAGAGTGCGGTACACATCCTTAATCCACGAGGAATTAATAGAACAGTTATTGACGAAATAGCACTCTTATATTTGTAACATATCACGCACACACACACACACACACATACACATACACACACACGCATACATACATACATATATGTATGTTTATATATATATATATATATATATATATATATATATATATATATATATATATATATATTGTTCTCTTCTGTGTGTAATGGACTATTTAACACATGTATATTCGAATGTTTCCACCAAATGTCCGTTGCAGTTGCGTTGAACATGTGTACTGAAACATGCAATAATCTATTAATAAAAGCCAGAAATTTCGTAACTCAAAATAATACCGTACTTAAAGCATATGATTTGGTACATTTAGAGCCAAAAGAATTCGAAAAAATGGCTATTGTGCCATCACGAATTTCAATATGTTGCCAATAACGGCATTATTTCTCCTAATTCATTAATGACCATTTACAGTTAATTTAATCTTGGTTTTTATTTTCATTCAGTGGAATCTTACATTGGTTGATTTTGATAGTAATGATGGTAGTGATGATAGTGAAATTGATTGGTGTGATAATGATAGTGGCGATGCTATTGATGATGATGATGATAACAGTGATGATATTGATAATGCTTTGATGAAAGTAAGATTATGCAAGTGATGTAGCTGGTTGATAATAATGATGACTCTGATAACCATTATAAAAACAATGATAAAGATCATAAAATGACGAGCCTTAGACTTTCAACAAGAAATATTCCTCCCACGAATATAAAATACATAGTTCTTCGGAAGAGCAATTCATATAAAACATGCAATCACTGAAAATTTAATTCTTCTATAAAGATCGTAATTGCATCAAAATCTGTAGATTAGTCTCATACGGAAGATCTTGGTGTCGGATCGTACATTTTATTGTGCAAAATTTCAATTTTCATCCTGAAACACCCTTCTACTTAACAATCCAAGATGACCATACTGGAATTACTTTCATCATGATGATAGGACAGGTGAAAAACGTTTATGTGGTATTATCAACCCTTCAAGACGAACTTACCAGATGCAAGTCAGTCTTGCTATGTCTCATACAAATGTAAGGAGGGTTTGTTAGGCGGTCAAGCGCAGTTCTGATACTGTAAAGGGAGTATTGAATATCCTCCCCTACGACAGGCCCTAGGTTACAGTTGTTATTGTTTTCACTTATTTTAAGTCTTGAACTGTGTCAAGGCCATCATCTTGAAAAATGGCACCCATCTTGAATTTTCAACGACTTTCATGTACTATTCAAATGGTTATTCTAAAAAAACAAAAAAACATGTATGTCATGTCATCAATATTCATCGCTGATAAAACAATAAGTCTGAAAACAGTTATTGCTGGTAGTCTTTTGAAAGACAACAACTATGAGCGACATCCTGAAAAATCATGGTGGCTCAAAAGCCCAAATATTTCTCATGTTTTTGGCTATAAGTGTATCAAATTATATACTTTGGTTACAAAATGTACAATTGTTATGGACCTGCCCCCCTATCTGGCTTATAAGACGCCTATACAAGAACATCCATAATTTCCCGCGTAGAATATTCAGGAAATCATGGAAGCAATTAAAAGAGCATTACCCTGAGCCGAAAATCCCATTTATCCTCTGTATTATGCTCAGATAAGAATCTGATGTTATCAAAAACAGAAAAATATCCATTACCTAATCGGCACAATAGGTGTCCGAGTTCCCTGTATATACAGAATGAGTTCAAATGATATTAGAAGCTAATCCTTTATTTCAAAGCCATACTGCTTACTACAAAATGTTCATAACATGTATGGATCTTTGGGCTGGGATAAAAAGTAATAGTAAGGCTGTAGAAAACCAGGAATGATGAAAATACTTCATGTAGGAAATTCAGACAACTTGCGACTTCTATAAATGCTATATTGTATATTAAGCATAACTATTAGATGAAGAAGATATAGTTTCCCTTTGCTATTTTGAATGCGCTACACGTTCAATTTTACCTTGCTTTCTGATTTTATAGAATTTTCATAAGATCTATTTTGAAAATAGGAAGAGCAGAAGAATCACCGTTACTTTATATTAAAATGTTGTGCTTTCCCCCAAATAGTGATTATGGTATGTTAGGCTGTGCTGTCGGGGGTTTGGGTGATGTTAGGTAAATGTTGCTGGTGTTTAGAAGAGAGAAAAAAAGGGGGAGTCCTGACTCTGTAACGACTCGATGTTGAAAAGATACTGAACAATATTTCTACTTTTCACTTTTTTCATCAAAGGGGAGGATTTATATATATATACATATATATATATATATATATATATATATATATATATATATATACACATAATTACACACACACATCGACATACATGCACATATGCACACATATGGATGCATCAAATGCTTTGGGACTGAAAAAAATCTATATTATTCAGAGTAAAAAAATTAGCTACAACTTTAGTGTATAAAGCATTTATACAAACACAAACACACAGACACACAAATGTGTGTGTGAGTGAGTGTGTGTGTGTGTGTGTGTGTGTGCTTTACATACAAAAGTTTTAGCTGATTTTTCTTCCTATATATATGGATGGATATGAATGATTGTTTGATCAAATGCTTCGGAGATAGAACTTCATCTTTACAAGTTGTAAGTTTGTCTACGAGAAAATCAATGTGGGTCAAGAGTTTAGGCACTGACCACAGTCTTTGATTGAGCACTTTTGGTAGTACGTTTTGACGTTATCGAGATGGTTCTTTCATACTCTATATCCTGATGTACTGAAAGAAGAAAGGTTAGAAAAACATTTTGAAATTGAATATACATGTCTGGTTATTCGTTCAATGCCATTGCTTTTGGCAACAAGTCCTTTTGGGGTGATCAATCAAAATATAGGGAAGAGGGATGATCAATAATCAAGTTACTTCTTTCGGTTTTCTGTGGCAGTGATCAATAAAAAGTCTTAATTTTTGAAGGAAGAGACTGACACAAACTAAGGGATCATTTTAGGAGAAACTTCCGTGGAAAATTGAACCAGCACCTAAAAACCGATTTTAGAGGTGATTTAAAAAAATTCTGTCTTAACTCGATAAAAAGTGAATGTTAAAATCCTCAGCCCTATGGCTTCATCGGTGCAGGCTGTTCTCTTAGTTTATACATAGCAAGACAGTCAGACCAGCTTAGAAACTTGGAAGAAACCTTGGTAGACGTTTTTATAGATATTTGGTTGACGATTTCTAATATCGATAAAAATTATCCTGCGTATGTATGAAATTCAGATCAGATACAAATACAGGACTAAACAATTACGTACATTTTCAATTTGCAATTTACCAAAAGCTGGCAGGGGATTGAATTCATGCCTTTCTTAAGAATATTAGTATAAGGTGTACATAAACTATCTCAGTTGCCATCTGAACTCGATTTCCGATTCCATATTCGATGCTGTTAACCGTTAAGCTACCCAACGTAATGTGAAACAACATGAATATACTTCTACTATCATTTTGTTCCACCGAAAGATTTAATGATTAATTATCGTCACTGGCGTGCCACGTTGGTTGATCAAAAGGAAAATGGTGGTTGAACATTTAGCAAACCATTTCCCCAACACTTTTCCACTTACATAGGCTGTAGCAGCGAAAGGACATTACATCTTCTCCATTCTTCATTAGTAGGTAGAAAAATAGGATCTATTCGTACATACGAGAATGGATCAATGAATCAGTATTCTAACAAAGTTTTTCGTTGAATTCTCACACACACACAAACCTTATATATATATATATATATATATATATATATATATATATATATATATAAGTTTTGCAAAGATATACACCGGGTGAAGGTCAGCATTTTGTGGCTAAGGCACTTTTTAGCTATCTGCAATATTTTATTCGTCTTCTGTTCTCGTGATTATGAATATGTTATTACAAGAATAAGTCTAGAAAGACTAGGTATATTTTTAGCTTGAATTTATGTAATTTCACAGTTTTCAAAAAGCATCTGTTAATTCGATTTATGTTAGCATTTCAATGGGTTTCATGTTCCACACAGGATTAGATATCACGGTGATTTTTTCGTAGAGATCAGCAGTTGTTGAGTATGTAACCATTTCAGAGATTCAAAATTAAAAGTTATATTGACATGGCTCTCGAATAGTGTTTATCAAATAGCACCTTCCTTCAAACTGAGATTTTAAAATTTAGCTCCATTTTTTTTTCAGGGTTGTGTCATAATACACGAAGTCTGTTATTTCATTTCGGGTATTATCATAATGTATTGTATATGAATGTTATTTTATACACATCATTTAATTTTTAAAACAAAGAGCTTACTTACTTGGGTTACCCGGCAACGTATTTGATAACGAAAGATCAATAAGTGTAACAACGTATGTGACATATTGTTACAGTTTATCTATGTGAATATCAAACCCAGTATGTCATATATATATATATATATATATATATATATATATATATATATATATATATGTATGTATGTATATATATGTGTGTGTGTGCGCGTGTGTGTGTGTGTATCGTTTTTAAAAATGTGTATATAAGTGTACCAAGCTAAAAGTCTATTTTGAAATCGAATCCTCCAATTATTTTCCATCAATTACAAAGTGGATTACGCTATCTGACAAATATTCAAAATTTACAAGCTGTGAGGTTAAGCATACTAATTCCACATTGTTTATTACCCCCATTTGAAATTATGGCATATCCTTATCTACTTTACTTGAGTCTAACTAAGCAAAGCCCATTAGGTATTTCATATATATATATATATACATATATATATATATATATATATATATATATATATATATATATACATATATATATATATCATTAGAAAAGTTCGATTTGCCTGTTCTCTTCCTTCGACCATCTTATCTTCTTCTCCCTTTTCTCTCGGGAAAATGAATGCATATGTGGGCGAATGTCCTTGACTGCACATCTTTCTCGAACCTAGCATCGTCTGTTAATTGCTCAATTCAATTAGTGTTGATGTATGGATATAATAATTAAATCGAATATGATGCGATGTTTTCTCATCTGGATAGCGTGTTAGTGACCAGACTTGATATTGTTGCTTATGCTTTTCACCGGCGCCCCCTTGCGTCAAAAAAGGAATGCATAACAACATGGCGAACATAGCCACGTATGTCTTATTTGATATTTGTATTTATTAAACAAATCTATCATCTCGTTTCTTGGTAACTTCTCCTTTTGCTTTTCTGTCTTTCACTTCAATTTGATCCCTTCCTCTCCTCACCTCTTATCCGTATCAGTTTTCTTATTCTCTCTTTGTCCCCTTCTCTAGATTCACAAGGCTATGTATTTATCGATCTCGTTTATCTATCGATCTATCTATCCGTGATAACCCCCTCTCTTTCATCCTTTTCTCTCCCCCTCTATCCCCCTCTGTCTCTCCCTCTATCTATCTCTTTTTGTCTGTCTGTCACTGTCTGTCTGTCTGTCTCTCTCTCTCTTTATATATATATATATATGCATATATATATATGTATATATATATGTATATATATATATGTATATATATATATATATATATATATATATATACATATATATATATATATATATATATATATATATATATATATATATATATATATATATGACGTTATACGACAAGGTTACAACAATAAATTTGTTTCACAAATTACTAAGAATTTTTTTCCAGTCTCATTATTCCCCTTGCACCGATTGCTTTCGTATTTACGTTAATTTTCATTTTTCTCTCAACCTGGTGTTCGGCGATTCACTCTAGTTGTTCAATATTCATTGATCTTTTTGGGACATATACTTCTTTATACAAATTTTAGATTTAAAATTTGATAGTCGATGTTTTGTAATGATTTGTATTTTTTTTTCCTTTTTATCAATGTAAGTTTCTTTTATAACTAAATCTATCATGGCATTTTTATCTATTGTGTTATTGTTCAATTTTCATTTTATCTTTTATCTTCATTGGGTTTTATTCATTTTTTTATTATGATTAGTGGTACTAATTTAGTCATTGGAATCTTCTTTGTTTCCCTTGAAGTTTTTGAGTAAGAATTGTCACATGTATACAATTTCAATAGTTTGGGGCTCAAATTCTATAATGAAAATTTCTTTCTTGCAGATATAATGGAAATTTTCGGTAATAGTTTCTGCTGATTTTTAAAAATTCCCATTTGGGGGGGGGTATTTATCTATTTTCTTTATTCCATATGTTTTTTGAAAACGCTGTGTCCTTTTGGTAATAATCATGGTTAGATAATTTTTGTGGTTATTGAAATTTCAATGAATAATATCTTTTGAAGCTCCAATGAAGAATTTGTTATTGTTTGGTTTTGCAATGGAGATTCATGGTTATTTTGTATATCACGTTTTTCTCGGTTCAATTGGTTTGTTTAGTTAGGCATTTATTAGTATTCCTGTAGTTGAATTTGTTAGTTTGTTTTTTGTTTTGTTTATCCATGATTATCCCGTTGTTGGAATTTTTTCAAATTATTTTGATATGGTAACTACGCGTAAATAACTTATTTCTGCTAAAAAATTTGTTTAATGCTTCATTTTGGGAGGGTTATCAGTTTTAAGACTGTTCTACCAATGTTTGTCCCTATGTTTGAATGGAATGGTGGGTTAGATAAACCACTTCATTAGTTCGTTTTTTATTTTTGGATTTTTTGGATTTTTCTGGGGTTGGTTTTCTTATTCTGAGTCTTATTTAATTTGGTTTAAGACGTCTTCGTATGTTTTTTTGTGTGTTGTTTGTTTTTGTTTTTTTTCAATTATTTAATTGTTTACGTACCATGGATGTTATCATTTTAATTATATTAGTTTGGTGGTTTGAAGCTGCACATATATACCTGCCAATTTATCTATCCATCCAACTATTTATCTATCTATCTATCTATCTATCTATCTATCTATCTATCTATCTATTTCATTCTCATATCTATCTATCTATCTATCTATCTCATTCTCATATCTATCTATCTATCTATATATCTCATTCTCATATCTATCTATCTATCTATCTATCTATCTCATTCTCATATCTATCTATCTATGTATCTATCTACCTATGTATCTCATTCTCATATCTATCTATCTATCTATCTATCTATCTATCTATATATATATATATATATATATTTATCTATCTATCTATCTGTTCATACCTATCTATCTATCTATCTATCTATCTATCTATCTATCTATCTATCTATCTATCTATCTATCTATCTGTCTGTCTATCTATCTAATCCTGCACCTTCTTCCTCTCATACTTTCTCCCTCCGTGTTCCAAGTTTATTCTCTTCTGTAACTTTCAATCTTTTGTCGACCTTTACTTTGACTTTTCTATCGTAAGTCACAACCATAACGATGCCAGACCAAAAACCAGCGACATCATGACTGCAAAATTCACAATGACCTACGCAAAGACTGATGAGTAATTCATTCCACCCCCCCTAAAAGGGTTGAATTTGGAAATCACCCCCTCTGATCGGGTAAGTTTTTGCTAAATTTGTCCAATAGTTTGTGTTCACGCTTGTGATTTGAAAGATTTTGACCCGCTAACGAACAAAATTTGAGAGAATATACATTTACATTGATCACCACTTTTCTTTCCAGATTTGAAATTGATCACCCCCAACATGGTTTGCAGTCTGGAGACGTTCGCAACATAACGGTTTCTACTGAATGACTACCACACCTATCTATTAATCTTTTGTATAGGTAATTGTGTACAGTTTTAAGTTTTCTTCTTATAGGTACTTAATCCTTTGTTACTTCTGGCACTAGACAAAAAGCTTGGGGCTTCCAAAGAGGATTACGTTTAATAAAAATCAATAATGATTTGTTGAAACATCATGGAGCATGGAAATGCTCGTTCGTTATTCAATAAACATAGCGACACACACACACACACACGCACATATATGTATATATATATATATATATATATATATATGTATGTATGTATGTATGTGTGTGTGTGTATATATATATATATATATATATATATATATGTATGTATGTATGTATGTGTGTGTGTGTATATATATATATATATATATATATATATATATATTCAGGATTGAGCACTCTTTAAGTGAAGTAGCTCATCCGTTGTAAGCTTATGTAATGCTCTTCCATAGGTGTATGAGGAGTTTCTGTGTAAATGAATATATCGCTTAAATTCAGCCTTATTGACCGTAGTCCAGAGGTAGGATATCGACCTCTGGGTCCAATGTGAGGGTTTCAATACTACCTTGCGGTACTGGATGGGTTAAAGTATAAATATATATATATATATATATATATAAAAGCTGTTAAAACAGGAAGGAGAGACAACGTTTGAAAATGGAGTCAACCTGGAAGACGATCAAAATGAAGTCATTGCTTATAACCATCATACAATATTCATGCAATCTAATCTAGAAATCTAGAAATCTTGCAAACCTGAACGAGGAACATCACGAAAATATGGACCCTCAAACAACATAGTGCAGCATACTGCAAATCTCTGCATTTCTACTGTCATAAGTATCATAGAAACCGTTAGAAATACAAATGGCAATGGGCTGGTCATGCTGTGACAATGACAGGCAACCTTAGGTCATCGGGACTCAGAAGTTGATTCCCAGAGATTGTAAACAAAAATGTAAGTCAATAAGGTATCAGCTTTGCAACACCTATGATGGACAGGTCTGGCGAATATTAGGAATGTTTCTGACAGACGCTGAAAGTCTGACTATCAAAATGAAGCTATCGGCCAACATTCCCTGCACTGATCATAATATTTATCCCATCTCATGTAGAAATCTTGTGGGGATATTCAACTTGAGACATTTACCGTTCTCTAAAAAATTGAAGAATCAGGCCAGCTATCGTTGTGACAGAAAAGAAAATTTGAAATTACCCACTACGAATTTCTGTATTTTGAGAATCATTCTCTTTTTCTCCTCGTTATTTCCTGTTAGCTTTTTTTGTTTCCCCTTAACAATGTCGGTCAGTGAGACAAATTTGATAACTACGAAGCAAGTGCACATAACCTGTCGCTTCTTTCTCTGAAACATTGAACAACTGTAGCAAACTATGGGGGTGAAGGTTTGTATTGTTTTTAGTACATTCGTGTGTTTGTGTTTTCCTGTGCTCTTGGCCATACCGTTTTGAATATTGGCTCGTGTACTCCACTAGACCCCGTCTAAAAATAATTTTCAATTTATCTTTAGCTTTTCGGTGTCTTATTTTGTCAGGTTCATCAATAACACCTAGAGTCTGGAAAATCTAAATGTTCTTAAATCATTTTCACTCAATTTGTACAAAACAGCAGTGGTGTCACAAAAGGAATATTCCGACCATATTTACTCCTCGATGGAACTTTTTACATGACTTCAAATTTTCAACGCTATGGTTATTCAATTATTGACTGAAATTTTTCTTCTTAATCTTTCTTCCCATCTTTTAGGTTACCGTATATATTTGATTCCTTCAACTGAAACTGTCAAAATAAGTTTCATTCTATTTTTAAGTTGGTCTAACTGACTGGTAATGTATATCTTAATTCTGATACCACATTTGTTCAGTTATTGACTGTCATAGCTGGTTTTTCTTTACTATTTTGTATTTTTCCGCTAAATTATTTCCTGTCATCTCCCTTGTTCCGTCCTTTACTTCTCTTATCATATCCTCTTTGCTCAATCTATTTGGTCTTTGCTTTATCATTCCTTTTGTTCTGTCTTTCTTTCCTTTCTATTTTTTTGTTTTATATCGATCTTTAACATTGCGTCTTTCTGTTCCTGGTTTCCTTTTATTCATATTTCACCATAATATCCTTTGCCTTCACCTTCATAAAATCTTTTCATTCTCTTTCTTCCTATTCTCCATTTTTCTTTCTTCCTTTAAATATGTATAACTGCATATTTATCTATGTACTAATCTATCTATCTATCTATCTATCTATATATATATGTATATATACATATATATATATATATATATATATATATATATACGTATATATATATATGTATATATATATATATATATATATATATATATATATATATATATATATATATATATATATATATATATATATTCCTCCTTCTTACTTTAAATTACTCTCTTTTCTCTTTTTTCCCACCTGCTCCAAATATTTTTCATTATTTGTTCATTTTTTCCCTTCACAAGTGTCCGCTGCTGAAGACGTTAACCTCTGATGACTCAGCCAAGTCTACCACCATCATCCTTCCTAGGTTGGAGTGACGCTCAAACATATTTTCCTAATAAAAAGGTGGTAGTATCTACCTCAGCTCACGCTAGTTCGGCTTGCAGAAGGATCTTTACTGGAATGCTATACTTCTGGATGATGGAAGAACTTTCAGTTACGATCTTTATCTTTCAAACTTTTTTATTTTTTTCTTCTATTCTTCTTAAATTTTATTCACTTTCCTTTTCGTTTCTTGGTTTTTCATCAATTCAGAGAAACTGTCAGCCAAAACTGTCGACATAGTTCTCATTCAACTTCTGTCTCTTCAGTCTTTGAGTCAATCTACCTGACTGGCTGGCTGTGTATGTATCACTAACGTATACAGGCTGCATCAATGAGGCTGGAACATTTACTCTTTATCATGTCTAAAAAGAACTTCTTTAAAAGTTCCTGCTAAAAGGGTTTTTGTTTTGGAGCATTTAATAATGCAAACTTATGCTAAATTCATGTCTTGGTTCTGCAATGTTTGTTTTTCAAATTCGAATTTTTTCAGTGATCACAGTCCTACAAAAGCGCTAAAAGTAACCTTAACTCACCTTTTTTCTATTTTTTTTAAAATTTGTTCGTCTTCAAAACGGCCTGCTACTAAAAGACATTGGTCATGTGATGGTTTCTATTGAGTGACTAACCAGACCTATCTTTTTTATTCCTTCATTACTTTTTCTTCATTAATCTTTTCTTTTTCTTTGATTCGTAAAATTTCCCCCAGTTGACTCATCCCTCGTTCTTTTTTCCCCTTGGCTGTTTTCTTCTTCCTTTACTTATCAATTTACAGTACATATTCCCTCCTTTCTTCAGTCTTTCTTACTTCTGTTTCCTTCGTTTTCTTTCTTGTACTTCTCTCTTCCAACAGTATTCGTTTCTTGTTCCCCTCCTTACTTTCATTCGCCCCTTTTTTCCCTTTTCTCTTTCTTTCCAGCACTGTACTAATTTTTTTCTTTTCATTCCTTCATTTCCTTTATTCCATTGTTCTTCAACCTCCTTCCATTATTTTTCTTCTTCCATTCCTTTTTCTCCCTCCTTCACTTTGCCTTTTACAATAATGTCTTTCTTTCTTCGCCTCTCCTCATTTCGATCCCCATTTCTTCGTTTGTCTCTCTCCATTCTCATTTCCCGTCCATTTCTTCACGTCAACGTTTTCTTAGCATCAGTTCTCTTCGAAATTAGTTTCTGCAACTTGATTAGTCCAATCCGAAATACGGTTCCTAATTGCATAATTTCCTGCCCGAAGATCCTCACTCATTAGTGAACAATCCTGGGGAGAAAACAGTGGTTTCTTTAATCATTCAAGAAACAACCGGGTTACAATCATTATAAAAGGAAAATATACGTGGTTACCATCTTTACGCGGTGCTACGGGCAACACATCGATATTCAATACCTGGCCAACTATTAGAGAAAAGAGCCCTGCTCAAAGATCTTTGGAATCAGATAATTGATCAGAAGAGATGCTCCGATATTCAGCTTTCGGGAAGGTTCTTTTAAATGCATGTTGAATTAAGTGTGCCTTGATATATCAATCTTTGATCTTGGGATAAGATAAGTTTCATCTAGTGTACATCGTAGTTAGATTGATTGAAAACTTTCCAGCAATTTTTGACAAGCTCTTATCGTCGTTTAATTTTCTGATATCATTATTCAGTGATCAAAGTATTCTTCCTCTGCTTTCAATGGCCTAACGTGACCGTTCAGAGTAATCTTGTGATCGATCGTAGAACGACGGTACTAGTTTTTATTCGATGAATACTTGGAGGATTTTCTTTAGATTTCTCAATGTATCATTTCAAAAAGCTTTGCAGAGAAGAAAACTGACTGTACCAAAGCAGCTGTTTGATATTTTTTCTACATGGCCTGCCCATTGCTATTTGAGTTTTCAAATGTTTCCTGTGATGTCTTGTTTTTACTGATATACAATGTTATGTTGTGCTGTCTTGTGATCTCCTCGTGTTATCTCAGGCATGATCCTTTGTACATTTTGCATGGTTTGAGAGCCAATTGTTTGGTTAGGTTCAATGTCCCAACTCCATAGGTGACTAATTGAAGGTTTATTGGTTGTATACCCTTCTCTACCAAAAATAATCGGATCTTCTTAGAGGATTTAAGCAGGATTTGCTTCGTTTTTCCAATCAGGTGATAATTTATTCTGTTCAAACTTACTTCAACATTATCCCTGATGCTTTGATATACTTGGTCTGTGGGTGTATAGAATCCGACGTTGATCATAATAATCAACTATAGAGAAGTGAAGAGATTGGGACTCATTTAATCCATAAAAAGTGTACATAAATACATTTATACATTGAGATTCACGTCTCAATATCTTCATTCCCATAATCTCAATTATCATTTCCACCGTATATATGCACTCGCAGATGTATATATATATGCCCACGCAGATGTATATATGAGCACTCACATAAGCCTATGTATGGGCATTGTATATTCATCAGAAGATTTCGACTTTGTTTTGTTTTTTCACTTTCTTCCTCTCCTGAATAACATACAGCCCAAGATGTCCTATATATCGATCAACTGGAGGTAATCGATCTGCCAAGCTTTGATCACCTTCTCTATTATACATGGCACGTCCTTTTCTGTTTGCATTTTCAATCGTGATAGAGAATTTAGCCTCCCTCATTTCTACTAAACTTGTCACCGCTCATCTGATACCAGAAAATAAAACTCTTTGTGACCAGCTACGCACAATAAAACTCTTATCACTTGCACCACATTGACTTGAAATGGAAGAAGAAGGAGAGAGTTCCTTAGACTAGATTTAATTCGTAGAAATCTAATACAGCCTGTTGACCCAACTGTGCCGGAGTGAAAGAAGTTAAATCCCTCAGAACAAATCACATTTCTTTATTCATCATCAATACCAACCCTAACATTGACGAACTCTGAACCTAAACCTAACCCTTACCCTAGCGAACCTCAGCCCTAACGCTGAACCGCAAACTGGAAACTATCCTTAACCCAATCACGATCCTAATCACAACAATAAACCTATCAATAAACTATAACCCTAAACATCGAATGAATCACCAAAAACGAAACGTTATCTAGCTCTAGATAGAAAAAAAAGTATCACCTTAAACAAAAAACCAATCCTCAATCAAATATGAAAACAGGATCCTTGTGCTAACTGTAAGACTAAACCTAAATCTCACAAAGCTATAGTCTCAATTCAAAACATAACTCTAACTTTAATGCTTAACCTAACCACGAATCCAAGCTTAAACCAAACATTAACTCTAATATTGAAGCGTAAACCCTAACCTGTTGCACGAAACTTAATATCTTAGCTGTAAACCTAGATTATTCCTAACTAATCCTGACTCTTAAACTAAATCGTAATGCACCTATTGATGATAAAGACATATTGAATTTTATTGGTTTTTACTTGGTATTACAGTGGACGTACATGAGCTATAGAAGTATGAATTTTGATTTAGCAAATTATATATTTAATTGCTGAAGTATATACGCAAGATTATATCGTAATTACAAAGCTCCTGTCATTACCATTGTGTAAACAGATAATACAGTCTGATTCTAGGAAGAAGGGAGATATGTGTTTTTATACACAAATACCCTGAACCTACGTAGAAACACCAATCCAGGCCTGAATAATTCATTCGTTTTTGACGGGTACTATACGAGTCATAATAAGAACGAGTAGAATAGAGCTTAGCCAACAATGTCCAAGAAGCAAAAGAGAAAAAAAAAATGTGTGAAGAGGATGGAGAAAGTATTTCTCCCATAAACCTATCAATGTCCGGGAAATAGATGCGTAATAATGAAGACTCTAATCAAATTAGTTATGGATTCTGTGTTCGGCTTTGCGCCATGTTTTGCAAGTAAGCGGCCTGTTATCACAGAGTTCCATCGATCGAATGGACCATTCAACTCGACTGACGCCATTGAGGCCGGGTCTTTTTCCACGCTAACTTTATTGCCTTCTTGTCTGTTTGTCCTCGTTGTTTTTTTTGTTTTATTTGCTGGGATGCAGTGCATGTGCGTTTGTGTAAGTCTGGTCTTCTTCCGATTTTTTTATGGGTTATATATACTTGACTAGAAACAGACATATATATACATATATATATATATATATATATATATATATATATATATATATATATATATATGTATATATGTATATATATATATATATATATGTATATATATATATATATATATATATATATATATATATGTCTCTGTGTATGTGTGTAATGTGTATATACATATATATGTGTGTGTGTGTGTGTGTGTTTGTGTGTACATATATTGGGTATGCATAAGATATAAAGAGAAAAGTGCTGTAAATATATGCCAATACATATCATGACACAAATGAAAATGCATTGTATATATATGTGTGTGTGTGTGTGTATATATGTATATATATATTTATATGTATATGTGTGTGTGTGTGTATATATATATACATGTATGTATATATATATATATGTATATGTATATGTATATGTATATATATATATATATATATATATATATATATGCGCAGTGTGTAACATAAATGGTTTGGGAATGTAACTGCAAGAAGATTACTCTCTCTCACCGTCCCTTTGGACGTAGTACTTCAAAGCAGATGAGTGCTAGGGTAGTGGTAGGTAGTAGAGTAACCCCTCACAAAGGAGCATGCAAAAATTCCGTACTACTACGTTCGTCTGTGCAGTCTATATTCTGCAAACTTCAGAACTTTTGTATTGGTAACTGATTTGGCTACAAATATATTTGCAACGTACATCGAAAACATGTATTATCTAAACTGAAACAGACTTACAGGGAGAAAGAGAGAGAGAGAGAGCAAGATAGAGAGACGGACAGGCATGCAGACACTGAGAGATAAAGAGAGACGGGGAGCAGGGTTAAAGATCAACAGTACAGATGCAAGAGTAATGTTCGACTATGAAGTCCTGGGAAAGACTATATGAATAGAGGGTGGGGCTTGAAGAGGGTAAAGGGATTCAATTACTAGGTTAGGAATCAAATTTAGAGAAAGACCATGAAAATGAAATAAAGATTGTACAGAACAATTGTTTAGAAAGCATTTGATATAGATAGAGGCATATAGAAAAGATATACCGGAAATGGGAAGTATGAAATAGGTATATGATACTAGCTCTGGCATACAGAAGTAAAATATGGAAACTAACAGAACAAACTGATACTCGCAACCACGCAAAGAGCTATGGAAAGAACAATGCTAGGTTTAACAGTAAGAGACTGAACAGGATCCACAGAGATACGATGAAAGACTTGGACAAGGATATGATATACGTAAGTGATGGACTTGGGGAGAAGCAAGGACTGTAGATAGAGCAAAAGCTAACCTACTTTTGCCCTTTGGCAGTAGGAGAAGACCCAGAGACAAACTACAGAAATGAGATAGAGAGTTTTGTCAGTAAAATATGTCTGAGGTTAGCACAATCACGTTCGCCATGGGATGAAATTGAAAAGGGCTGTTTCCAGTAATGGACTTACAACGGCTGACATAAATAAGTTGCTTAATAAAATAGCTTTAGGCCTTAGTTCTGATCCATACATAAATAACACCGTCATTTTTTACAGATATATATATATATATATATATATATATATATATATATATATATATGCGGGTCGATAGCACTTTCGATGGTGTGGGTAAATAGGATTCTGATCGATCAGCAGACCTAGACTCGCTTAAAATGTAATTGATTTCTATTTCATGGGAACTTTAATTCATTATTCTGACCCAATCTCTGACGATCTTGTATTTATCGTGAAATGAGAAAAATACATGTGTAAATTGGATGGGAATAGTACTCCTACGATAAACCGTCCGTTGTCAAAGGTTTAGACGGAAAATTTGAGTCGTAATAATGAAGGCTCTAATCAAATTAGTTATGGAATCTCTCCGTCCAGCTTGGCACTAAGTTGTAAGTAAGCTGGTTTTTATCACATAATTCCATTGATTGTATGTAACAGTCGACGAGATCTAATAACATTATCGAACAAATGTGTATGAGTTTATGCATTTGTTCGCGTGTTCCAGCGCTCTTGGTCATACCGTTTTATCCACAAACTTGAAAATCGACATTAGTACCCCAATGGACATTTATAAGAAATGTATTTTTTCTACCAGAGAAAATGCTTTTTTACCCATTTTAGGGCCTTATTTCTACAGGTTAATCAATAAAATCTAATTTCTCAAGTATCTAGCTGTTGTTGTTTTTTGTTTATACTATATTTTAGATTTTATTCTTCTTGAAAATGCCAGTGATCTAATAAATAGAACTTATTCTGACAATATCGATTTTTGATGGAATTTTTCCCATGTCTTTGAATTTTGTCGTTACAGTTATTCACTTATTGACTGTGATGGCGGGTTCTAGGATGAATCTTGTGACCAAACAATAAGAGAAAAGCGGCGTAGAATGAAAATGAGAGCTAAGATGAAGTTTGATGTAAATGGGCAGCAATTAGCTCGGTGACATTTTCTGGAACAGGTTACATAGTAAATCTTTTCAAGATTCCAGAAATCATTTTAGATTTTCACATGACTTCAATAAATCTATTATAGATTTGCAGTCGTATATATTCTCCTGTTAATCTCAATATTTATCAAGTCTGTTCTTTAAAAATCCACATATTTGCAGCAAACTGTTTCATTTGGCATGCTATTTCATATCCACACGAGGTGGACATTGAGACTATATTATGATATAAGAAATAATATTTATTTATTACGTCTATTCTAGATAGAATCTGCGTATTTATTATATGAAATATCATTTATTTTTGAGTCTGTTCTTGAAGGAATACACATATTTCATATATGAAACATCATTTATTTATCACGTCTGTTTTTGAAAAAATTCATATGATCAAGAGATGAAATTTCATTTATTTATTCAGTTTGTTATTGAAATATTCTACATATATAATATATGAAATATCTTTTATTCATTTAGTCAGTTTTTGTAAGAATCGACATATCTGACATAAGAAAGATGTATTATCAAGTCTGTTCCTAAAAGAATCCACATATTTGGAACACACTATTCCACTAGGTGTGCTACTCAATATCAGCACGACGCAGACAATGTAACTATATTCTTATATACCCAGTCTGGCTCATTATTGGGACATTATCCAATTTGCTCCCTTGTTTCTCCGTCGGTGAGTATTTTCTTTTAACCTCTTAATGAAACAACTAACCCTGTAGTCGTACTTTCCGTTCATCATCTTTTAAACTTCTACCATCTTTCCTCTTACTTTCCTCTTAATGTTATACATTGCTTTCAATGGATGTCATCGAATTGTCTAGTAAGAAGAACAGATTCTCGCAAAACGTGTTAGATCAACCATACTCCTCTAGGAAGCGTCAATAAAACCCAATGAAACAACACAGTGTGTGCAGATAATTGTTGGCTATAATCGAACTGGGTATACAGTTAACGATTAGTGATTCGCTGAATGTTTTGGACATACCTGATATCAGGAGTGTGTAAAGATTTCCAATGGAAAACTAGTTTTATTCCTTTCATTGACTTCTACTGAGAATTTTCCAAATTCGAGGAATGATTTTTTGTTTATATCTTACATATAAAACGTTTGATTAAAGGCATTGTATAAAGAAAGTTTCTCGAAATTTTTCGTTAACTTTTCTTATTTAGGAACGGAAGGCACTATTGCGGGATCTTTTGAAACGGGCTGACACGTTTTGTGATCTGCCCTTTATATCAGTGAGTCGAGGTTTTACACATCGATGATTTTTGTTTGTCATAACCTTCGTAAAACTCATCTGGTGCTAAAATCAATGAAGAGATTTTAATTGTGAGTAACTTTTCTTAATGATATTGACTCACAAAAATTGCAGTTGAAACTGCAAAATGCATTTTCTAAGGGAATGTTTTCTTCAATCTCATAAAATGCACCCAGAATTGTAGAACTGAATTACAGGAAAAGTTGAATATGCACTTAATTCTATTCAACAAGTGTTTTTTTAAGTAAGATTCCCCAGTTAGTTACAATATAAAATATATTTTTTCGTGTTAGATATATATATATATATATATATATATATATATATATATATATACATACATATATATATATATATATATATATATATGTATGTATAATCGATATATTGTTTTTTCAAATCCACCAAGGAACCACTATTTTTTAAACAATTATAGTTATAGTTGAGGATGTCTTATGTACATACCAATATTGATGGAACCACTAAGAAAAAATGCTTACCTACAGAAGGTGTTAATACAATAGTAAAAACTTCAAAAATTACTGAACAAGAAAATGTTCATATGAAATAAACAAAAAACTGAACGCAGTGGCAAAATTGAATAATCTTATTTTACAAAATTTAGTTACATGTGGGAATATACCAGCGTAAGTAGCTATTTTGTGTCACTACATTATTACTTTTCCGTCGATCTTATGTTGAAATATTCTTGTTCAGTATTTTTCAAGTTTTTTTTCTTCAATTATATTAACACATTGTGTTGGTATACATTTTTTTGCTGGTTTGAATATTCTCAGAACGATTGTAATTTAGCGCTTTCAATCATACCATAGAAGTATTAAATAATTTGTTGGTCAATACATGAATATTTTTTATTGTTGAAAAAAGCTAGCAAACTTAATGGAAACTCTTGATCCCAAATGTTTGGACTTGCAGTGACGGGAAACAAGTATTCAGGTATTATTTCTATTGATATTCGAACCATCATCATCTTGGTTGTTTTTCATGACATCGATAGAAATAATAATAATACCTCATCTCAAGAATTCTGAGATATACTAAGTATTTAGGTACTCACAATTATTCATTTAATATACTTAAATTTACTTTAAATTTACGTTGATGGTGAAATTTGATACAAAATTACTAATTACCAAGAAAATTACATACTTTCAGACAGAATAATGTATAAACAAAAGGAAGGTTGAAAAAAAGTGTTCGGACACATTGATCTCATATTTTGCTACTTAGTTGCTGAGCCCTGGTTACAATCACGGTTAGGAAACTATTTCAAAACCCTTCACAAGCCCTTCTTAACCTTCTTTTAAAATCTTGAAATATTGAACAGGTTTTGGGGAGAGATGTATGTACTTTTAGTGGTTTGAAAGTTTTGCTGTTGATAAAGAACAAAATGACTGCCAGATATGTGGCTATGAAGAGTAAAATGATATACAAGTCCATCAAAAGCCAACTCAGAGGGCTTTGACACACACACATATATATATATATATATATATATATATATATATATATATATATATATATATATATAGATAGATAGATAGATATATATATATATATATATATATATAGAGAGAGAGAGAGAGAGAGAGAGAGTAATTGAAATTGAGGGATAACTTTCACCCTGTCATATGCAAGTCAACATGGTAATACCGAGTCATTTGGTCTTAAATTCAATAGCAATTGGCTGAGATTTATTCGACTTTATGGCTGAAAAGGGCGAGAATTTTCACTTTTGGCTGCCTCCATAGGTAAGAATGTTCTGTTCACTACCAAGTCTAACCCAGCCGCTAACCCCTAATCTTACTTTTGGTTCCTTTGTATGAATTTTGGAACGTGCATAGCATGGGGATGAGAAAAGTGAAGAGTTTTGACATTTTTTTGCCGTCAACGGTGAAAACCTTTGCCGATGTTTATACTATTTGATTTGAGGACCAACTAACTAAAGATTACCGCTGAAACAATAAACCGTAGCATGAAAAACACTTCAGAAGGTTTTTGCTGTGTCAGAAGATTATGAAAACATGGGGGGAAAAACACAATCAACTTCAAAAAGCACAATAATTGGGAAATTTTTTTTTCAAGAATTTTCTAATCCAAGACGTCACCGACGTTCGGGAAATGGAGAAGATTAAAATCCAAATTGAAAAGTTTTCTCATTTCAGCTGCAAACACATAATAAGATTAGGTTTCAACGTGCATGTAAATGTTTGTTTCAGAGGAGGAAATTTCTATATGGAAGTGTAAAATGTGTATAAGTATGGACTGTTTAGATCGTTGTCAAACAATATGTTAGCGTGCACATTAATTAAAAATACGCATATATTTGTACAAACACATGAACACAGACATGTACACCGGCCCACACATCTACACACACACACACACACACACACACACAGATATATATATATTTTTAAAAAATTTTTCCCAGTGGCTCATTACTGATTGTACATTCAGTTTCACTTAACAAAGATTTGAAAAAAAACTTTCATCTTACTCTAGCAATGGTAACAAGCAGTTTTTTTTTTTCAAATATTCACTTAATGATAATAATGCTTATACACACGCTTGTTGTACATGCAATATAGTATAGAGAAAATATGATATTAGCTCCGGTTTGTAACTTAAATACTGATTTTTTTTCACGTTTTTTTCGCACACACACACACACACACACACACACACATATATATATATATATATATATATATATATATATATATGTATATATATGCGTGTGTGTGTGTGTGTGTGTGTGTGTGTGTGTGTGTGTGTGTTTGTAGGTGATGATACCCGAAGTGTCAGGAAAATTCAAAGTAATTTTGCAAATTTGAAATAGTTTGTACCTTGGCCGCAAACCCTTTGTGAGCTGCAACGTTTATGGCACAGTGTACACTCAGCTGTTGGTTGGCATTAGGAGGGACCATAAAACTGGGGCTTTAGGTAAGGGATTTTTCTATGATCAAATTCACAGAACTTTAGATTGAAGTAAACTGCTTCCAACCAAGGTGGCCATCTTAACACAACGCCGCTCCATCGACTGGGGGAAACAACCAATCGTTATACAGTTGCTCAGATATCTTCCACATATCCACCGTGCCCTGTAATCTGCTATCCATAACTGTTTTTAATTGCTCTGTAACGTGAACAATTATATAATTTGGATATCTTATCCGACAGAATGATCATAAAGACACGTTTTTTACAGGGAAGTCTTATTGAACTGTTTTTTTTACACTGTCGGTCCAAGCAGCGGACTATAGATAAGCAATAAATGAAAAACAGGTTGCTTACACACACATCCACTCACAAACACACTCATGCACACTAACACGCACTCAGACACAACGACACTCACACAAACACACACACTCACACACACACACACACACACACACACACACACACACACAAAATAAATACACAAATGTAATCAGCTGCTTTGATATCTCTACACTAGCACATACACACATACACAAATATAAGGACAGATATATACACAAACTCACGCACACGCACGTGTATATGTATGAATGTATATATATATATATATATATATATGGTCACTGTAGTACAACAAATCCCCCATAAACCAAGCAGCCGAGGAGGATTCCGAATCTTTTTTTTTTTTTTGCTCGTTTGTGTGTATATCTAAGCACATTTTTGAGGTTACCACCAGGCACGAGTTGTCCACTCGGTACCATTCTAAAATCCCTTTCGTTTTTATTTTAAAAAGTGATGTGTAGGATCTTCATGGTCATTTAGACCAAGAATAGGCAAATGTGCTGCCAGAAGTTTTTAAAAAACATTTTAGGTAGAAGGTCTACTTTTAGTTGATTCTTTTGATGATTAGCTGTTTTACACACGCGGCCACGATGATTCTTCTACACGTATACGTATATGAATACACTGATATGTCTATGTGTATTAATGGTATGTGTGTTGTTACTGTTGTGCTCGTTCAAGTTCCAATCTTAATCCCAACGAATTAGAAATAAACTCGGGAATTCTAATTGGTTTTTTGTTTACTATTTTTCGGTGTTAATCCGAAGTTTGTTCAAAGCAGCTCCCCAGACGGCGCCAAATCATCTTTGAAAACATCACTTATTGTACATCCTTACTCTTTGCCTTACTCACTTTTCTTTCTCTTTGTTTTGCTTCCAATATTCTTTACGTAGTATTCATGCCATGTGGTATATATATATATATATATATCATGTGACTGTTTGAAAAAGGGATTATTTACGTGTGGATAATGTATTGAAAGATATATTGATACAAATGTATTTATCAAAAACAAAAATGTAAACTCTGAACGTAATTTATTTTTCCGTTGATTCTCTACCGATCTTCATATTTTGTGGGTTTTCTAAAAATGATTTCAAGACAAACTTGAACAGAATAAAGATGAAATAAAATTCTCTTTTAATATTTATTCATGAAACATCAGAAATGTTTTTTTATAGTGAAACTGCTCTCTGTGGTACTACAAGGTGCGTCGGGACGATATCCCCCAAAATATAATCTCCCTTGGAAAACTATTTCCCCTAAGTGTCTGTTTTTTCCCCCTAAAAAATTGAAAATTTTGAGTTGAGGTTAGGTTTACATTTGGACCTAAGGGTTGAAGTAGGTTTGGGTTTAGAGTCAACATTTTATGGGAATCATTTGGAACCTTCTTGTACGATTGCAATGCAGTGTATTAAATCCTAATGTATTTCATCTCCTGTAAAGCCAGATGACCTCTGTAACAAACGTCTTCAGGGTCGATTGTTCCCGGGGAAGTTGACCCTCAAAGGGAACTTCTCTTTCCTGAGCTATTTTTGTGGGGTCATTACTAAGACATCATTGTCGTAATTTTCATCAAATGCACGTCGGAACATATGTTACTCCTAAAAGCAGTACCTTGATACTCATACTAAACCATGCTTTGCCTTCAATAATGCTTTATCTGTTGATAACCCTGGGGTCAGGCATGGTTTTGAGACAGATACATTGCAAGTACTATCATAGAATCACCCTCATGCCATTACAGGCTTTGTTGGTATTCTGATAGTATAGATATCCTTTATGTATACTTAGCCTCAGTTCCATCCTGGCGTCTCTTTTCACATTGATTGGCCAACAAACGATAACCACATGCCTAATAAGGTCCAAGTCCACCATGTTCCCTCAAACAGCTATCATCTGATCTTGTATGGACTTTAAAAGACCTCGTATGGTTTCTTCTCAGCTGCTGCCAAGATATTCACATCAAGTTATTTAACTACTGCAAGTTACGTTGGAAGCTCAGCGCGAACCTATTGCTAACGCATTCTATAAGTACTCAGGATCTGGTGAGTTTTGCTGTCAGAACAACACAGTAAAGCGGTTCTCAAGTATCCTACACTTTCTGGACAAATCGTGCTGTGTGGCAGGGTGTATTGTTCTGTTAACAGAGGCCACTGCTATCCTTGCAATGAAGGGATATACCTCATCTTCGATGATACTAAGGTAGATGATACGTGACATAATACCTACGATAAGAATAATAGAACTGGGTTCTTTTTCCCATTGGAACATTACTCTGCACCTACCTGTTACTCGACTGTGTTTCCTCACGTCATTGTTTCGCCAGGATAGCAAACTGTACGAGCAACGATTTTCCAGTGATTCAGGGAACAGTTTTGACGCTCGTGTACCTATTAATGATGCTATTGCGTTGAACATTGATTAAGTGAATACTCTGAATCGATGCATTGTGTGTTGTGACGCAATCATAAATCAGCTAATTGATTAAAGCTCTCTGCAATTCTCCTGTTGGTTTGTGTTTGGAACCGCCGTTCACGTTCTCATTTTGATAAGTACTGGTCACCGAATGCCTTGTTGGTGGTTAATGATTCCACTCCTTTCACTAAGCACTTATCACAACTGAACGTGCACAACCAGTAGTTGAGCTCTTTCTGAAAGACCTTGACCACGCTTTCTGACCAAAACGATTTGTCCTTCATCAGTCACTAACCTTTTTTTTCTATCGAAACTGCAACACTCAAGACGTCAGAATAAAGTAGTACAGGACGGCACACCTGCTTATATACAACTGATCTGAAAATGAATTGATTTTACAAAGCAGCAACAAAAAATCTTGACCATAACATTTACATTGTACAATTCACCTGTTGTGATGAGTACTATGCAAATTCGATCCCTCATAGGGGCAAAATCTCAAAATCCCACATTGATAGAAAAACTTATTATCTGGCCCTCTCTTATCCATTTTCTAAACACACACACACACACATACATACACACACACACACACACACACACATATATATATATATATATATATATATATATATATATATATATATATATATGTATACCGCCATGTGATATATGCATGTCTGTGTTTGCTTGCATGGTTTGCATGTGTACAAATAATAGCAATATTACATATATGTATCTCTCAATCCTCTCTTTCAATCTTTCACTGCGTATATGTCAGAGTATGTTGTTGTGTATGTGCTCGTGCTCGTCTGGAACACACTCGCGCATATCCATGTATATGCAAATATATATATATATGTGTGTGTGTGTGCGTGTATATATATATATATATATATATATATATATATATATATATATATATATATATATATATATGCGTATGTATTTGTGTGCATTGTACGAGGTGTCACACAGAAGATTGGATATTGTGAACTGCATGCGTGGACCAAATGTACTGAGGACATCTGCCGCTACTTTTTTGTGATGTTGCAGCGTTTAAGCCGGAGAATTAGGGAGGAACAACAGTAAGTAGGCATTGGCTGGGTATCTGTTTCTTGGTGTAATTCCCAAAAATTTTGTCTTGCATCTCACACAATACACGCACCTTCATACACACACACATGCACACATATGTATGTATGTATGTATGTATGTATGTATGTATGTATTCATCTATCTATATCTATCTCAATATATATGACAACAGGCTCAGTTGTTAGCCTCTACTGATACTTAGGAAGTAAGAGACACCAGGCAAATGGAGAGGAAAGAAAGGAAAATTTGGTAGTTTGATAACAGGGTAAGGGGAAAGGCAGTTCAATAAGAGGATGAGGAGGATAAGCAACTGAAAGCTTTGACTATGTGTGGCTATATATATATATATATATATATATATATATATATATATATATATATATAAGTGTGTGTGTGTGTGTATACACAGACACATATGCGCATAATCATTGAATCATACAAATATGACAGATTGAAACACCTGATACATGCATACTGTCTACATCTAAACACGTCATAAAAATTTCTCACAAAGTCTTCGAAGTGTCAAAAAGCCGACGAGTTTTTTGAAGAGGATTACATGTCGGAACATAAATAATTGAATCCCGTTTGTAGACTTCCAATTATATTTCTTTGAGAATATATATTCTCCCCAAATACTTGCGCATAAGATACAATCTCTCATTACAACTTGCTACAGTTTATGTGGCACCATGTAATGGCAGAGCACAATTATGTTAAAAAGTTTCACTTTTTTCCCATGAGACTTCGCTGAGAAACTTTTCTGCATATACTATCAAATAAAGTAGCATCCTAATCAAATGCCATACCTTTCTTCCAGAAGTAGTTGCAATTAACACCGCTGAAGAAAGAAAGAATGAAAGTAAAAGCTTTGAAATACAATTTTTGACCAAGTCTTTCCAAGTTGGTGATGACGTTAAACCAAAGAACAGGACTCACCTAATGGGAATAAAATCCCTACTGATTGTCTATATCGTCACGATGAACCAAACCAATGACATAAAATCACAATCAAGTGATTGCTCAGCGTCTGTCTTATTCATTTCTCTGAACTGGCAAGTTTTATATATCTATGAATTTATTTATCATACAATAACACTTCTCTTAACAGGGACAATACGTCCCATAAAATGTCTCGTTAGATAAAAATTCATTAAATTGATAATTAAACATACGTGATTTCAGTAATTTATTCCAAGTGGAAAACATTAGACACCCTAAAACCTTAATGATAACGTTGTTATTAACGTATGATGCTTTAATTAATTTCTAAATAAACATGCAAATTATGTTACAAAAAGAAAATAATCTTATAATTCAGCGTCCGTTTGTGTAAAAATAATCACTTGGATACTAGATATAGATGTAGATAATAATGAGTGAAATCTAGATAATTCTTGATAATTGTGAGTGATTGTGAATTGCTATAAAAATTATTCTCTAAGTAACAAATACAAAATTTTCTGTGATTATCTTCAGTTGGATAAGAATTTGGAGTGGAGATTAACCCTTCAACAGGTAGACAATATTTTCTGAACTTGGCTAGTCTGTCACACCATTTTGTCTTCTCTTGATCGCTATTTTGCATTCGAACTCTTGGGACCCATGTTATGAGACATGATGTCCAGCAGTTATATGACATTCTTGCAACATGGCCAGCCCATTGCCATTTGAGTTTTGTGATGTTTTTTTATGATGTCTCTGACTCTTTATGTGAAGCTGAGTGTGACTCTTGTTCTTTCTTGAGCACGTTGGTGACAATATGGTAAATTTAACAAAATATATATATATACATATATATATATATATATATGTGTGTGTGTGTGTGTGTGTGTGTGTGTATTTGTGTGTGTGTATTTTTGTGAAGATAGAGGGGAAGAGAGACAGCCAGAGAGAAAGAGAGATTATTTACATAATCAACTATAATGGTATACCTTCATTTCGTTCTATCAAGCTCCTCGGATGAACAATCTGACTGGGCCCTGCAGCTGTACATATATATATATATATATATATATATATATATATATATATATATATATATATATATATATATATATACATGATAACTTTCACCATGATTGGAAATGTGACGGTGGGATCGAAATGATATTTATTCATCAAAGTCCGTTAACTCAGATTTCATTACAAGTAGTTGTTTTTTGCTGATTTTTCTCTGATGTCTGTTTTTTGTGTGGTTTTTTCTTACCTTTTTGTGAATGCATATTTTTATTCATTAAATTATAAGGTATAATTTGTTTGAGTTATTTCTCCTCGTCAATGCACATCGTTTCTCTGTTTGCAAACACGCATTCAATTCCTTAATACATTATTTTTTCATATTTTTTTGTTGGACAACATCTCTGAGAGAGCCAGCCGGGCTGATTTGAAAACTGAAGAAACTTATATAGACGCTTTTGGGGACACAATTTCTTCAATTCATTCATTCATTCATTCATTTCATTTTATCATTATTATTATCATTATTATTATTATTATTTTTATTATTATTATTATTATTATTTTATTTTTATTATTATTATTATTATTATTATTATTATTATTATTATTATTATTATTATTATTATTATTATTAAAATGATACATGTTCTTATCTTGCATTAATGAATCACCATAGGCCGGGCGTGAGCCATAACTAATCAAGTAAAATATTGTCTGTGATTATCTTTTTGAATATATCTACAATTAAAAAGTATTTAAACAAATAGATGTTTTTTTCAATAAATATCTAAAAGTTACTGACACAAGATTTGCGTATTGCTGGTCTAAAATGACCATAGGGAGCCAAGAAAGCACTTTTTGTAAAAAAAAAATCATTGCTACGTATACGGATACTCAAAGAAAAAAGAATCTGTAGCCCTTAGTTGGTTGGTCGAGCAGGGTATTTGTGGGGCTACACAATATAACAGAAATAAATACTCAAGGATTTACATCTTGAAAAAATATTTTAAAATGGCAAACAACGTTTAAAATATTGATGAAGAGAGAGGAGATTCTTTTAAATTGCCGAAAACAAAAAAATGGACGATTAATGAGTACAGGAAAATCAAACAGGAAAATGAGAACGAAGAGATTAATCCAAATTGACAAGTAGTAAAAATAATGAAAAGCCGTGAAGAGAAGAACCAAGGAATTAGGGACAAAATCATGGAACAAAAACGAAAAAAACGAACTCTTTCTGTTTATTTAACCCTGACAGTTGTTATTTTACTGAGGAAAGACTGATTCATAAAACACATGAAATTCGCCAGGATGCCATTTAAAATTCGATCCGTCTTAGATAAGATTTAAAATCCAGACGTAGTTGTCAAGTTATCGCCAGCAAATTCATTGACCGTCCGGGGAAATACATGAGATAAACATGAGTATCGTCTGATCAAACAGAAACTGAGAGTTAACACCATTGGGACTTGAAATATCATCACATACGACACATACTTGTAGATAAATAGATAGATAGATAGGTAGATAGATAGATTGAGAAAAATTTAGTAATTATTATCAGAATTTTCATGATCTAATCTAGTTACCTCATTGAGAAGAGTGACGACCTGTTAGATGAAGCATTGAAAAAGGCCATCAATTTCATCAATATGATTCATTTTGACCATACTTAATCTTAGATGAAATCTATCTACATGACTTCAAACTGTGACGCTACGGTTATCCAATTGTTTAATGTAGTGGTGAGTTTCCAATGTTTTTAGATTAGAACTTGGGCTAAAATAAGATTTTATGGAAAACGTGCCGAATTCGGCTCTAAAAGCCTGCCAAATTAAAACTGAATCTATGATATCCTACGGAATCCTATAATCTCTCCTGTCGCTTGCATTATGTTTCTCTACTGAATCGAACTTAATATTTGTTTGTTAAAACAAATCTGTATTCTACGCAATTTTGTGAGGAATAGAATTTTTATTCCATATATTCATTCCACCGAAATTCGATTGATAAAAATAAATCAATATATATTGCTGTAAATCATCGAGTTGGCTCCTGTCCATAATGTTGCCTCTCAGGTATAAATGGTGGACAAACAATCTTATTGATAGTCTGAGTGTTAATTGATTGGGAATTGATTTTGTTAATTGATGAACTGGACCGTGAAAATCAATGAGCAATCGATATAAAGCAACCAATCAATCTGGCAAGAGTGGAGGAAAATATATTTTAGGACTAGTTGCATTGCTATTAGTCTCATTGTCCTGACTTTTATTGTTTTCTTATCACTATTTTTCAGCCAGTAAGCTCCTCAGCCTTCTTCATGTCAGTTCGGAGAAAAATCCAGTCCTTTTTTATGCAGCCTTAGAAACATCTAGAGGAGACCTAACAGCACATACGTGAAAGCACACTCAGATATTTGGTCGACAATGAGACACCATCGAGTGAGTCTATGTGCCGTGAGACCATCACATTTATAATGCTCGAACAAATCATTTTTCAGGTTTCGTGCTGGGATATTTTTTTTGCTAAGTATTTCATCACCCATTTTCTGCACCTCTGCATTCTGTGATTCCTTGTTCTCTCCCAACAGATTACAGTTTGCAGACGAGATAAAGGAATTTTGGCCTCGAATTGCCTTTTTGTTCGTTAGTGATGTCCCCTGCTCAAGTCAATATCAGAACTGATCATGAAAACACCACGATCAGTACCGATTATGGAATTTTCTGACAAAAAGTCAAAATCATAATAATTTGGCCTTTATGGAATTTCAATAAATATTCTACAAACCAGAAAAGAATATTCGAGGCCTCGTCACTTATTTATATACTCTGAAACACGTCTTACGTTATGAATCTTTGAAATGAATTTATCATTAGTTCAACATATTTTATCAGAATTTTACTTCGTGACTAACTAATAAATTTTGGTTCAAAATTTGTCTTACATAAAAATAATCAGGAATGAGAGGTATCATTTTCAGTGTACATCTTTCGCTGATATGTGCAGTTATCACGATATATTAACTGTCTATTTTACCACAAATCATTTGTCATAATGTTCCGACTCATCAGGGAATAATGCTAAAAAAAACATCGAAGATATTGTTGTTTTTTTTTTAATTCTTACTTGATAAATTGAACAAACTTTCCAGGTAATCTAATATTAATATAATCATTCTATTAAAAAATGATTTCAGTTCGTATCAATTCGTATCAGGGCACAGGGATATTCTCTAGCGATATCAGAAACTGTCAACCCAAACTGTAAATATTGGTTTCTTTAGTTTTCATGTGAATCTGGATGACTTGTTTGCCATCTATTTATTTAAACGGATGACACGCGTACGGGCTCAACTAATGGAGATAGTGGTTGATAATATAGAAAACAATTACATCATATGTTCAGACAAATTCCGTTATATACTTTGGGGAGTATTTATAATGTAAGTTGATGTTAATTTTGTAATTTTTTTGTTCTACAGCGCTCATTATTGTTTTTGAGAAAGTTTTAAAGGATCCAACAAAAAACAGGACAAGAAGCTTATTTATTGATCATCCCTGTTTCTAATTTTTCATTTGATCGCCCCCCCCCAAAAAAAAACGACACTCTGTCAAAAGACGTTGGTCACATGATGTTTTCTATTCAGCTTCTAAGCAGACCTGTAAAACGAACAATGTCTTGTATATTCTGTTGAAGACATCTGTTTGAATTTAACGCATGCAACTGGAATAATAAATCAAATCAGGAATATGTAAATCATATTTCATTCACTCTACCCCCGTTCCTCATCTACTTTCACTGAGAAAACCATGAAAGATGGAAGTCAGACGGATGAAAGTCACACCAAGAAACACACACACGTACACACAGATGCACACCATCACACACACATATATATAAGTATTTATGTATGTATGTATGTGTGTGTTTGTATCGTTTATTTTCTTTCTAGACGTATGACTTTGTGTACAAGCAAAGCTATATCGATCAATCAATGTCACATACGAACGTGAGATTTTGCCGTCTGGCCTTTATTCAATATGTTCAATTTAAGCTGATAGTGTGAAGGCCGCTTGAAATGTCTACTTTGGAAGTATCAACCAATCGCTTATGTATACTTATGATATTGATATATATATATATATATATATATATATATATATATATATCTTTCGAATAGTGGGGTTAGATACTTTTAAGAACCTCTGTATTGTTCAGAACTACTCTGTTCAAGGTCTTTTAATTGAGTATGTTTTTCTGCTCATTCTAAGTTATCTCAATTAGAACAGCAATACCTGGGTTGTTCTACGTCTAAATCCAAACTAATGAAAATTGTATTATCCAAGGTACTTCTGTATATATAATGTGTATTTAAACAAGAATATTCCATATGAGCAGGTTTTATTATGGTCGATTGTTCCAAGGTTCGATTAAAAAGCATTGTTCTATCAATTTCTTAATAAAGTTATTTTGCTTCCTTTTAAGGTAAAAAGAAAATGGATTAAGTGTTTGTGACAATCGGTCGTAGGTTTTGGCACTAGCATTTTCAGCCATCCTTTGTTCATTGACAAGAACATGGAATAAAAGTCCATGTGTTGCAGGTCCGGACACATCTCCTTTTTCCATTCTGACTGAAAATTATCATTGCAATTTTTGTATTGTATATACAACAAATAAGAAATACCTAAAATATATTTTCTGTGTAAATGTATTCATTTATGACAATGCATATCTGTAAGATACAATTTATGGGTATGTAGGACTTGTCAGTTTAACTCAATTTGTCATGAGAAAAAATGAACTCCAAGTATTAAAATCTGTTATTGTTATTGCTGTTAGGAACAATGTAATTTAGTAGTAAAAAAGTAAACTCAGGTAAAAAGTAGACACAGCCTCTGAAAAGTAGCATAGTGATACTTGCAAGTCTGGTATAGGACTTTATATCTACGAGTTTGTATTAACATCCCCGGGGCAGGCAGGATTCAAAACCACCGAAGGGATAATCTAACTCTTTCTGGACAACTCAGAGAATACTCAATTAGCTACAGAGTGCGCATGGAAATTTGTCCCAATGAATTGTTTTTCCAAACTCTTTGGCCAAAACAGGAATCGAAAGTTGTTTTGCGTGTGAGGCTGACCTGATAACCATTAAACCGATTCAAGATTACTGTAATACTATCAACAGACCCCGTGTACTTTCGACAATCCATCCATTCGTTCTTTCTCCCTCCCTTTCTTTTTTTCTTTCTCTCCGTTTTTTTTTTAACCATCGTAGGCATCAAAGGTGTGCATGCATTTATGTTTTTATGCATTCGTATGTTTGCTTCTGTGTTTGTACATTTCAGCTCTCCTGGTCAGACCGTTTTGTCTACAGTTGGCACCAGGTCTCCACAAGACCCCTCCTAAAAGAAGATGATATTTTTGAAGATAGGCTTTTTAGACCTTTTTGGGTCTTTATCTCGACGAATTCAATAATGAGATCAAGATCCTGCAGAATCTAATTGTTTCATACTCTGTTTTTGCTATTCTCCAGTCGGAAACGCCCGTATTGTTATGAATTGAATTTATTCTGACCATATATATTTTCTGATGGAATTTGATCACATGTATCGAAATTTTGACGCAATGGTTGTTCAATTATTGACTGTGATAACGAGTTTCTCTTTTTATCAACCCTTGCATTGTTCATTTCTCCTTTCTTCTTCCATCTTCCTACATTTCAAATTATTCCTCCGCCAAATAATGTTTATTACTCAGTATAACCTCTATTCTCCTTCCTCTAGCACAAACACAGACAAAACACACGGACTCACATACACATACCTACAGTTTTTCGCTCTTGCACAAACACATGATACTCCATATAATCACAACTCCTTCGTAATTCGACAAGCATAGACGTGAACACATGCGTACAAGTTGCACTCACACACAAATACTCATGCACCCTCTCTTATGAGCTCTTATTCTCACACACATACACAGTATACAAATACACATACACACGCCACTTTTCTTATTTTATCGATATGTACTGATTCTTACATATACATGCACGTGCTTGCCCTCCGCATGTGTACATATATATGTATGTATATGTATATATATATATATAATGTTGGATTGATAGATAGATGCCCATTATCCCAACACTCGGGTTCTGTCTTACTCTGCCCATAATGTACTTTCTGCTCTGTCTGTCTGTTTAAAGTGGTCACTCTGCCTTTTGAAGTTGCCGCCTCTGTTTGATGGTTGCAGTAAAGAGTTTGTGTATATGTTTGATCTCACAGTCTGTGTATCTACGAGATGTCATTACCATTGTCTGATCGAAATCGTCTACTGTTTGATCAGCAGAATCACCTGTTTGGCCGGAATTTCGTGGCTAGTCAGTCAGTCTTGTCATTTGGGTTTCCAAGGACAAGATATTTCGAGAATAACAAATAGGAAGACACGCACATGCGCATGGCATGCAAAATAGATATACACTTATACGAACACACACGCATATATATATATATATATATATATATATATATATATATATATATATATATATATATATATATATATATACCAAACTAAGCTTATTCCGTAGCAAATACCCCAATTAAGGAAACTAGTCAGGATCTAACTCAATCAAAAAAGTAGATTTGGCAAAACAGTTTTTAAATAAATCTAAGGAATGAATTTTAGATATCTGGGATGTAAAAGCCAAATCAAGTGAAATACCCAAATATTTGCAATAATTTGCTTCCTGGGAACGGACCCCAACCCCATATTTCCTCTTTGCAGATTCTCATGAATGTAAAATTGATACGGTGTGCTTTATACCGACCTTACATATGATTCTATTTTGCTATTTTCTTGTAGAACCTGACAAGTAACGACCAATACGATGTACTGGATTTAGGAGCAAACATAGGAGTAGAGATGAATAAACTACAACCAAAACATGCTGCTTTTTGTGATAAGGTGTTGCCTTCTGATATGACGATAGAATCGTGTATGGAAAAAAATAAAAGAAGAGTTCAAGCTGTGACATTTCACCTCATGCCCCGTGCTTACAAAATCTAGTAACTTTAGAAGATTGTTTTTTTCATCACGGATTTTATCTGAGGTTTGCGTCAATAGAAGCTAAGAAAGATGTTAATTCAGGTCTTCTAAGTTTCTTTCCTTTTCAGCAAAAGCTCTACACCAGGCAGAGAATTAAAAGCAAGCATTTGGATAAGATTACTTTATTTACTACTTAAGCAAAGAGTGTCATTGTTTAACATTGTGAGATTTATGTTTTTTTATATTTATATTAAGTGAAAATCGTTCAGCGTTTACATGTATATGTATATATGCAAATACGCAAATTGACAGGTACATTATGAAGACAGTTTTACACACTTCTTCGCAAAGAGACATACTCATACAAGTGTACGTATTCTGTCAGGAAAGTACGACAACATTCAAAATTAACAACAACATAAGCCTCCCTAAAGCAATGGCACCTTAGTCATTTCACTATATTCACTTCGGGACCTCGAAGACTTATCCCAGCCTTGCGTCACCTTTCTAGAAAAAGCCTGCAAAATTCTTTCCAGGGGTTGCAATAAGCTGCTTCCCGAGCTCTCCCCAATCTCCTTAAATGTCTGAAACCACTTGCATTTCAACAATAAAAATCTTGAAGTCACCGGAACCAAAATATGCTCAAAAAACAGGGGGACATTGTTCTGACAGACTTGCTTAATGCAATGTTTCGAAGAAAACCCGTAGGAGACGTAAAAAATTCGGCTTGAATGCAACATGCAAGCTCTGTCTATGGTGCCTCAGTGCCGATTGAGTGCCCTCATGGGAGAGGGTCTTTCAACTCATGAACAAAAGAAAGTTCACTCCGATTGGTTTTCGAAGCGACATCAAAGCCGCGCAAACAGTTCTCGAGATATTCGAAATGACTTGATACTTTCTGTATTGAGCATGTATGTACAGTAATACTTTGTATAGTGTGTTTTGGTTGGTGCTGATTCCAGTACAGCACGGTTAGGGTATTGGTGTACAAATAAGTGCAAGCTGATATAATAAATACATTTAATCATAATAAGACCTTAAACAAAACTGATCTGAACAATAGAGAAATTCTAATCATGATATTACGGTATAAACCTAGCAAATGTATGCACACAGACACACATCTGTATGTGTATTAGTGTATACATATATATATATATATATATATATATATATATATATATATATATATATATATATATATATGCACACACTTCAATATCCGGGCTGCACGCACTTTAGCCAAATCAAGCCAAAACTTTGTTAATCCTCTCATCTCAAACGTAACTGCCAATAATCAATTGATTGATTGATGACATTGATTACCTACAAGACTAATATGCAAATTTTGTTATCAGATTTGGCTGCAAGGTCATCGTCTTCTCGTAATGTCCGTTGACCTGCGTCTCGCGTCTTAACCGACCATTTATTCCGAAATGACCGCTGTGGTCAATATCAAGACAACGTGTCATTTGTCCACAGGAAGGATTTTTGGCACGTTAGAAGCTCAAAATAACTTACAAACCGTCTTCTGCGTCAGAACATAATTATATATCAGAAAACTGTGTTTAGAAGCCTTTCTACACATATAAGTGAAATTATACGTACGCGTCTGCATGTATTTTTATACATGTTTTCTTACATACCAATCTATGAGGTATGTCCAGAAAATATCTAGCGAAGTTAAATGTCTTGAGAACCGTTTGCCAAAACATAGTGTAAATTTGTAACAGATTTGTGCGGATTTTACTACACAAGCCTGAACAGTAACCTATCCGTGGCGTTTCTCAGTCGGCAGTGAAATGCCTTTGGGTGTGCTTGTACTCAGCGTGAAAGTTGCATTTACAACGACGGAGCGAGTTGATTACTTTTCATGTTTTATGCAGGGAGTCTCAACAAATCATTGCATCTCGTTTGTCTTTATGGATACACATTTGGGTTTGTACATATCGGTTATTGAAGAGTTAAAAACCAAGAAAAAGTGTGGAAACAAAAAAACAGGGGCTTCGGTTGTCCAAATTTAAAAAAAGGGATCCAATTTTCTACCCTGTATCCTAAAAAAGAAATACTTAATAACGACGACAATGTTCCATTTATAAAATTTGAAACTCATTACGACTATCATAAATAATACTACTTCAAAGCGTAAAGAAGTACAAAGACTGATGAAAGAAACACTAGTCAAATAATAAAAATGTCAATGTTTCATTAACTAAATTAGGATGGGTTAAAACTCTCAATCTTAATGATACTAAGTCCAAACAAGCAACATAAATGATTGAGAAAAATCAATAAAATATAATAATGAAAATATTCAATGTAACAAAACATGGGTAAGTCAAGACCTTCTACAATTAGATGTAAACAATCCATTCGGCATTAAGTGAAAAATTATCAAAATTTGACTATGTCTGTTCTCTACGTTCTGTAGGCTAATTTGCACGGCAATGTTGCAGATGAATAGGCTTCTAGGGAAATGGGGAGCGAGTTCAAATCTCATCAAAGGCTAATCATTCATTTCAAATCCTATCCTCTTGCTAAACAGTTGTAGAATGTACAAAAAAAGTCAATCTTGACTCTTAATTATCTAATCGATTCCCTGAAATCTATGTAAAGAATCTTATTTAAAATCACATTTCCCCTGTCCGTTGTTGCTATTCGATGCTTCCAATTATTTGACAGGGACCTCAATAATTTCGCTGTAAGATATACTGATAACGAAAACGAAGGAAGAAGGTAACATGTCTTAGGACGGTAGATAAGAACGTTTGGATTGACAATGGGAACTAAATTTTGAAAGAAAATAGCAAGGATTTTGTAATCTGGGATACGAGACAAAAAATATTGGAAGAAGTAGATGATGATGATGATGAGGAGGAGGAGGAGGAGGAGGAGGACTGTCTTTGGAACAAATGAATCAGTGCATCTGCATAAGGCTCCGAAGATACATCTTCAAAATATTTTGATATCTAAAATTTCCTCCGAGAATATAGTAAAACGTTTCGACTAAACTTACTCGCAGATTCACCGTGTTACATTAATATCTATCATCAATTCACAGTGAATTGAAGGTAAAGAATATTTCATTTCTGTTCTGTTTTGCAAGAAAATGAAAATAGCAAGATACATAAAAAAAATTGGAGGGCTACCAAGAATTGTAATGGCCTGGGCCCCTTCAATGCTAAATCCAGTTCGAGGCGTGGATAATTGCAGTTGGGGGACGAGATCACAGATATTGATAGCAACGTTGAAGATGAGGATGAGAGATCAACTAGCGGGATATTGGTCGAAGATGTTAAAGAAAAATAGAAGACAAGGCAATCATTTATTCAGCGTGTTGTTCCCGCATCAGAGTCGATTAAGTCGGTGTTACTCGTTTGCGTTGGGGTCACTTTACTGCATCAGGTTTTCCTACTCATACCGATCGACAATTTTCTGTTGCTTTTCGTCTTTTTGACTGACCTCTGAACAATAGGCCGTTTCGTTATGGAAACACTTCCGCATCGAGGGTCAGCTATCCGACCGCATCGTTACTGGGACGAAATTGATTGACCAGTGATGGTCGAAAGGTCGTAAACACTGTATGGATCAACCGGCTGGGAAATGCGAAACAAGTGACTTATTCACAGGTTGTGGACAAAAACTTAATAAGGGTGAAAGTCGAATAGTGATGACTTTGTCTAAGCCATCATCTGTAAGGTTTCATGATCACTGTAGAATTTGTACGATAATCCATATATGGAACGAGCTTATAGGCAAATTTCTCCTGCGTTTGCTCTCGCAAATCTTATTGGTCAATTCACTTTCATAGCATGACAGAGCAATTACGTCATAGATTACGTCATAATAACTCTTGAGACTTCATGTCCGATCGCCTTTTAAAACAGCCTGAATTGAGTTGATAATTTTCAAAAAAAAATCATAATCAAGACACTTGAATTATCCAAAAGTAAGTTACTAAATAAATTAGCTTCAGCTTCCTTGATGCAAATCTCTACGTAAATGAACGTGTCATTTTTTTTCGGATATATTTTAGTAAGTGTTATAATAAGCAGTAAAAACGCCATTAACGGCATTTACACACAGTCACTATCCATGGTGAGATATTCTTTCACCTGTCTAGAATAAACAAGGGTTCTGCAATGTTTGGATAAAAAAACAAGGAAATGGATGACCTTGAACGAAACCTTACATGTCAGTGATGATGTTGACAGACTTTAGGTAAAACGAAGTAGGTGGATAAGGTCATTTGAAACCTTACACGATGGTGTTGACAGACTTTAGGTAAAACGAAATAGGCGGATAAGGTCATTTGAAACCTTACACGATGGTGTTGACAGACTTTAGGTAAAACGAAATAGGCGGATAAGGTCATTTGAAACCTTACACGATGGTGTTGACAGACTTTAGGTAAAACGAAATAGGCGGATAAGGTCATTTGAAACCTTACACGATGGTGTTGACAGACTTTAGGTAAAACGAAATAGGCGGATAAGGTCATTTGAAACCTTACACGATGGTGTTGACAGACTTTAGGTAAAACGAAATAGGCGGATAAGGTCATTTGAAACCTTACACGATGGTGTTGACAGACTTTAGGTAAAACGAAATAGGCGGATAAGGTCATTTGAAACCTTACACGATGGTGTTGACAGACTTTAGGTAAAACGAAATAGGCGGATAAGGTCATTTGAAACCTTACACGATGGTGTTGACAGACTTTAGGTAAAACGAAATAGGCGGATAAGGTCATTTGAAACCTTACACGATGGTGTTGACAGACTTTAGGTAAAACGAAATAGGCGGATAAGGTCATTTGAAACCTTACACGATGGTGTTGACAGACTTTAGGTAAAACGAAATAGGCGGATAAGGTCATTTGAAACCTTACACGATGGTTTTGACAGACTTTAGGTAAAACGAAATAGGCGGATAAGGTCATTTGAAACCTTACACGATGGTGTTGACAGACTTTAGGTAAAACGAAATAGGCGGATAAGGTCATTTGTTTGTTGCAACTACCGAACGAGTGTTCAATCTTAGGTGAGAGAAAAGCGTTCAGGGCTATGACATCTTTTTACTATTGCAAATATGACAGATAGTGTATGTGCCTTTATGTTTGAATGTGTGTGTTTGTGTGTTCTAGGAAATATTCAGAGACGACAGTACCACTCTACGCTCAGGATACACCAAAAATAAAAACCTGGTATCCTAAAAGTGTCTAAGGTTTTTCGCTGGGCGGTCATTAGAGCAAGACAGCAGGGCATGCCTCAGTACATCTGTTTCTTAGCAACGAGCACTGTTTCCATAACTACAGACAATTTCTATTCACCCTTGGACACCCTTTCCCTGACATTCGAAAACAAAAAATGGAACAAAAGTATTAAACAATTCATTCACTTTCCACCGACCAGATTTTTTATGTATAATCAGTCATATATTTCCTATCGCTTTTCCTGTTTCCCTTTATTCACTGTCCATAAATATCACACTATATAATGAAATGTGCTTTTTTTCTGCTTTCCAGTCCGTAACAATGGACTCTACCAGTTAAATATAAGAATTTGGCATATGAAAATCCCTTTTCCAGTTATTTGAAACAATCGATGAAATCTCTATTCTCTCTTCTAAAAAAAACGTATAGTATATAATTCTAACATCTGTTGAGTCGATCACCATATATAATGAACAGAGCGATTTTCATTGTTTTTTTGTTTTGTGGTAGCTATGGACTTTTTGATTTTTTGGAATTTTTTTCTGATTAAAATATCTTCCAATCATCAACTGAAACAGTAGACATTCAAGCTAAAATGAATTCACGATATTTTTTCCTCAAAAATTATCATCATTGATATATAAGTACATCCCTAATTTCTTACTACAGCATTACATTAATATATAAATATATATATATGCATATATATATGTGTGTGTGTGTGTGTGCGTGTGCGTGCGCGTATATGTGTGTGTGTGTGTGTTTGGATGTGTAATGTAAGTAATATTTTGAATTTATTGAAAAAGTTCACGATATTTACAAAAAAAGAAATAGTATATGCTTGCTAAAATCGAAAGACTGTGAAACAGATCTGTCGTGAATATCCATCAATATATATATATATATATATATATATATATATATATATATATATATATATATATATATATATATATATTCAGAGAAAGAGGAAGATATATATATAGATAGATAGATAGATGCGTAAAGCCCTGTGGAGAGTTTCCCTTTATCGGCTTCCCGAACTGGTCGTCATCACGACGCTTCAAATCTCATACATTAGGTACTGAAAGTCGAAGTTGCTGAATGTAGACGCTGAAAGTAGCTTTAACCTATTTACCGGGTTTGGCTTCGAACGGCAGGAAGTTGAAATGTGAGGAAAAGGAGACACCTGACTTAAAAGTGAGAAGAACCTGTCTGCCTAGAAAATCTAGGATTGTCTCTGAAGTTTGAACGCCAATCTATGAATCACACGGAAAAAAAACATAACTAAATCAAGTTACGACACAGAAAATAACTTCAGTTGTAGTAGTTTTTTGTGCTGGTAACGTCGAACCCTATCCCAATTCAAGTCGTCAAATTCATATAGTTTTAATTCTTACCATTCCACCTGCTATCGTGGGTATTTGGCCATATGATCCATATCCTCAGTCATTCCCACAATCATGTCAACATAATAGAGCCTGGGGAGTGTGACCCTGTCATCCAGCCATGCAGAAGTACAAGAAAGGCTTGAACAGTCGATGACCACTATAGCACTTAAAAACTTGACCATTACTCAACTCCCTTAAAACAGAATAACGTGACTTTATGTTATGTAACGTGATTTTCGCAGACTTTGAAATTCCTTAGTCACCTTCCACTGGGCAGGGGGGGGGGTCATGAGAATGGAAACTTATCGGTCTTTAAGCGCATAAAGAAGCCCCTCCCCCACCCGTTGTTGAATATTGTTAATGATGCTTCCTGATTGTAGCAATCTCGAAGGTCACGTGGTCCCAGTGGTAGTGGTGGCGTAAGTAGGAAAAAGTAAACGTTCTTATTAATTTGCTCTTCTCTGGGAGCCGTAAGCGCTGTGACGTGTACGTTGAGGAAAAGAGTCCTCTAATTCGGTGAATCGCAGCTGAAAACCTTGCATATATGCGGGTGTCGCTGGAAAGGAAAGTAAAATTCGGTTTAAGTAAGGTGGGAATGGATGGTTCTGGTGGGCGAAGGGTTGGGGGTCGAAAGGAAACGGAATTGTGCATGAATTGTCTGCCCTTTTCCTTACCCTGCCCCAAGGAAACATTGCTTAAGCGTGCGAGTATGTCATATGGGACGTGGTTTTGCAAGAGAATAAATGTTCCTGGACACGTTCCTTTCCCTCGAGATAGTTTGGACAATGATGTCCAGTTTTCCACCCTCAGGTAGCATTGTACAGCAGGTCAGTTATTATTAATTTCCCTTGGATTTTACAAAGCTATTTATGTAAAATACGATTTCTTTGTGCACACCGATAGTGAAAATATATTTCTAATCATTGAGACTAACAAAAATGTATGATGTTCGACGATGAATAATTTCTATGAAACACTTTCGAGACTAAACTTGACTTGACTGTCTCCGTCCGTGTCATTAGATACTATATCATTACCAAGTATTTCTAAATTCATGCATCTCAGGTACAAGTTATTGAAAAGGATATGTTGCCTGTTATATGACCGTTTATGATCATTAAAATAACTTATTTTCGTTGAATATTTTATTTACGTAACGATTTTATTTCTGAGAGATTTTTCAGACTTGAACGTTTTTCATCGACTAACAGCCATCAAAGTGAAGTTAATTGTTGCAGACAAAAAACGAAGACATTCAAAACAAACTAAATTCTACTTTGAGTAAGTAAACGCAATTTGTATTTTTACGACGAACTCGCCGCTTTAATTTTGCAATGAAACCAAAATTATAACGTTGAAAGGAATATATATATATATATATATATATATATATATATATATATATATATATATATATATATATATATATATACTTTTCAAAGTATCTGTTAATAACCTAGCCAACTTTAGGGAGTCGCTATACTAACCTGTCAAAAGGTATGCACAGACCTGCATTTGTCTGCCCTTTGATGTGTTTTGATGTGTTTGGGGTTCGACCGAAGAATGGGGGTGTGCCCCACCTTTGTATTCCCAGGGAATTCCGGGTATCCTTATATATATATATATATATATATATATATATATATATATATATATATATATACTTTCCAAAGTATCTGTTAATAACCTAGCCAGGTTTATGGAGTTGCTACACTAGCCTGCCCAAAGGTGTGCACAGACCTGCGTTGGTCTGGCCTTTGATGAGTTTTGGTTCGACCAAAGAATGGGGGTGTGACCTGCTTTTACATTTCCAGGTAATGCTGGATATCCTTATATAAATATATATTCTGATTTTCATATTCCATTGGGCGAAATCTTCTTCATCTGTTCTCAAAATCTAAAACAGGTATCAGTCGGTTGTACTCATGTTTTTCAAACATAGATGTACTCACGGTATTGTCCAGTTATACTAAGTACACACACATACACATACACACACACACACACACATATATATACATATATATTGTGAAGATGCATTTATATTAGTAATATCTGGCATTTATGCATCTCTCGAAACAGTAACTTTTATTTGCTACATGATAAATGTTGCCGATACTAGGATCGATAAGAAGAAATGGAGGAATATGATAACCCTACAACTACCTCCTTCATCAAAGGATCATAGGTGCCTTGAAAATCAGTAATTGACATTCTTGGTTATGGTGAAGTGAGTGATGCTAATTATTGTGTTGGTCTCCTGCAAGTCTATCCCACATTCTCACAGTTGAGAGAAAAAGGTCTAATATGGGAGACCTGGATCTGGACAGATGATACTGTTGCCAACACAAAGAAACTTGAAATGAAAAATATACTTTTTCTCCTTTTTTCCAGTGTCTTCTTCTTCTCTCTTGTTCCCAACGTAATTGAACGACCATAGCCATCAAAGACAGTGAACGCTTCTATCCTTTTTTATATGCGATTTGTGGATTCGTGGATTTGTTTGTGTGTTCTAGGGCCCAATACCATTTTGTGGACAGACTTCAAAATTTGTATCAGTACTCCCAAGACCCTATCTAAAAATGTTTCTATTCTATTTTTTAAGGCTTTTTTAAAACTCTCTCTCGGGCCTTATTTTGATATGCTGATTCATATATACATCGAAATCTTCAAGAATCTAGATGCTATATATATATATATATATATATATATATGTGTGTGTGTGTGTGTGTGTGTGTGTGTATTTTCCTCTAATTCAGTGGTGAACGCCAGTGATGTCATCAATAGAAATTATTTTGACCATATGTATTCTCCAGTGGTTTATTTTCACTTGATTTCCAATTTCGACGCTACGGTTGTTCAATCATTGACTGTGATGGCAAGTCTAATTTGATTTTATACACATCCTTCCTTCCAATTCCCCTTTTATTGTTTTCCTGCTCGAAGCCAACCTACGCCGCGTGCCTATTCTAATGTGGTTAGAATAGAATTTATTTTCTTTAAAATTTGAATACTTAAACTAAACTATCAACATTCACGCCCCCCTTATCCCAGCATATCAAATTACATTGCACCCTGCGGATGTTGGGTGGCCGTTCGTAGACTCCTATAATTTATTCGACACGAACTAATAAAATTTAAATTGAGACCACTTGAGAAATGTATGTGGTTCTTCGGGTAGGAGACAGGAACTCCCCGTGGGTTGTTACGCCGACGCTTCACATGTCGAGTTTTCTTTTCTTTTCTTTTTTTTTTTTCTTCAAGTCTAATGTTGAAATTCGTGCTTCGAATAACAAATATAAAACTAAGCCATTTTTAACTAGCTATGACAACGCTTGGAGCACTCTCTAACCTCACGTACAACGAGACCCTTCTTAGTTTTACTCGTATTTTAAATGTTTGTTTTTAAGTTCTCAACTTTCCCTATTCTTCTTCCTTCTCTCTCTTCGTCCTCCTCCCTCCCTCCCTCTCTCCCTCTTTCCCTCTCTCTCTCTCTCTCTCTCTCCCTCTCCCTCTCTCTCTCTTTCGTTCATTCGTTTGTTTTCATGATCCTTTTTTTATCCTTTTTTTATCCTTTTTTTCTTTTGGCTATTTTACTTTCAACTTTTTCTGTCCCTGTCCACTAAATTAGAAGATATATATATATATATATATATATATATATATATATATATATATATATATATATATATATATATATGTATATATATATATATATATGTATATATATATATATATATATATATATATATATATATATATATATGTATATATATATGTGTGTGTGTGTGTGTGTGTGTGTCCATTTGTTTGTCTACACAGTGTCTCTAAAAGTTCTGATAGACCTTAATGCAAATTGTCAGAGGTTGGGCAAAGGGCTACAAAATGATCAATTGAATTCAGGCGCACAGTTTCCTGCATCGTATCTATATATCTATTCAACACAATGTTTCTAAAGGTTTTTAATGTTTTCAATCTTATTTTCCTGAAGCGTTGCAGTTGCATCCCCTGCATCGTATTCATAAGTCACGAAAAACGGTCAATTATTTCCAGTGATATTTTTGGGGAATATATCATTCTTTTTTTTTCTATCTTTCATCCATGCCAAAGCTCCTTGTGTCAGTATGTGTGGTCGCCTCTAAGTTTCTTTTTTTTTTATGTTTGCAAGTATTGCAGTCCCCCTCTCTCTCTCTCACACTCTGTTCTACACCTTTTTTTTTTATTTACATTGCGTCTTCAAACATTTCACTTCAACTTTCTATATTGTATGATACAGATCTTTTTTTTATTATATCATTGTCTTTTCTCATCTGTTTGAAGATTACCTCCCTACTTACCACCCTTGTTCAACAGGGCCTCTGCATTTTCAACCCCCCCCCCTAATCCAAGCAATATATGTTTGCAAGATATCGATTCTGGATCAGTGATTCTCCAATTACAATCGCACCATACTCCTTAAAATCGAAAATGTAAAACTGGAGAACCAGACTATTACCTGAGACAACTAATCTCCTTGAAATCCTCCAAAGAAGGAAAGATCAAGCGACAAATCATTATACGATGGCTTTGTTCCAGCAGAGCAAGTTTATTGTTCAAGAACAAAAAGATCCCATTAGTTTTTAAAATGAGAAAATATAAGCAATACATCCTGAACAGTCACTTGAAACTGAAACAAGGAACCTAACCAAAATATTGGCATACGATCTGAGAACGATCCAACGAGCACATGGAGGGATCCCGAGACAACACAATATATCAGGAAAAAACGGGAGTCTGAGACATCATAGGATCCATTAGGAAACCCAAATGGCAATGGGCTGGTCATTCTGCAAGAATAGCATGCAACCAATGCACATCACAACTCATAACATGGATCCCTAAACATTGAATGCACAACTTTGGCCGACAGATACAAGATGAAAAGATCAACTGGGGAAATTCAGAAAGCCTTGGCTCCTTGATACACACAATAGAGAGGTGTTGCAAATCCTGGGGAAGGCCTGTGTGCAACTAAAAACAATAAAATACAGATGATGATGATGATGATGATGATGATGATCCCAAATTTGCTTAATGACAGGATGTTTATTAGCCAACTACCTATTTAGTTAGCATAATTTTTCTCCGTACAGTGGTTAATGGGGGAGTGGTATCTATGTGATACATACACAGTGCAGGAATGCAAAACTATTCATCGTTTAAGTCCTATCGACGCACGAAGATCAAAAGGAAATCTAAGTCATATTATCAATAAAATGTCAGACACGTATGTCGTATTCGGCTTTTTGGAAAATGAAGGCATTAAATCTCTTTGGAAGTAATTAATTATATTTCAACGTCTCAATATTTATTCGTACTTTCTTTATTTGCATCCCCTCTATAACATATGCTACAGACGCCGCACTGGCTTGACCTGGACCTGCTTTTTCCGGATCATCAAGCTTTTATTTTATGTTTCTTAAACTTATATTACTCCAAATCCTAGGCATCCGCAATTCTGTTTCGGTCCTGTTCGAATTCAACCAAAAAAGACACTGATTACATAAAACAACTATAATCATTATCGTTATCAATAGCAGCTGTTTAGGGTCGTTTGTTGAACTTTGACCTTCCCCTTAATTTGCCATGTCAGATCAGTGGCATGGCAGAGGCAGTACTTTCTAAACCTTTCTAGTTAGTAACCTATGCACGGATATAAAAATACTAAAAGATAAGTTACTTAAATATATGTTTTTGTCTGCGTAAGTATCCATGTGTCTATTTCTGATTTATATAGATTGATAAGAACGAAGCATCGATAATATTATCATTGTCAGCCCATCTGCGTCCGTTGTTGGGCATACACTTTCGCCATGATTCGTCAGAGCACTCTACCATTGATGTTGCGGGGCCAGTACTTTTTACACTTGTCTAGTTGGCTCAGCAGTCTCAATTTTTAACCGAGTACAGTTTTGCATGTGATCTCTGGGGATCCACATTTTGAGTTGTGATGGCCAACGGTTGTCTGACATTCTAGACCAGCCATTTGCCATCTGAATTTTTTAATGGTTTCTATGACTGACTATTTTTCTCTATCACTGAAAATGAAATATTAGTCAACTTCCTACAAACTACTATGTACTAGATGTGTCCAAAGAGTATTAATGTCTACAAAAAAATTGCGTACATAAAGCAATGACACCGTAGTACTCTTCGAAGTATCCCCCTTTTCACCCAACACACTCATCACAGAACCTCATTTTTTTTCAAAAAATAGTCTGAAAAGTCTTCTTTTGGGTTCACTATCAGCTGCCTCTTTGAGTTTGATCTGAAATCCTCCATTTCAATAGGAAAAAATATGAATGATATAGAACATAATCTGAAATCTAGAAGGGACTGACAAACTAAGCAAAAGACCCTGAATGTTGTGGTAAGAATTGGTATGTTCTGTTATATAAGCCCACTCAGTGGTGTTCACTGTCGATTGGGTAACCCCCTGGGCGAGTGTTCACTCAAATGTGATTAGTATATCCCTCTCTCTGAGTTATATCCAGGCTTGGCAACCAGTTCTTGAGGTATTTCTGATGGCTCGATACTCTAAATACAAACCTTAGATGCTATGCATTCATTTAAAAGCCCCAAGAAGATCGAGTCATCGTTAAATATACCAATTATATTCGGTCTTCTGCAAAGAATTCAATGTTACAATAAGATGGTCACAAGTTTTTACAAAAGTTTTTGTTTTTTCCCACAGACGTTCAATGCAAATTAACCTATTTTAACTGATAATAATTCTAGTAAATGTTTGCAATCCCATAGGAAGCAGATAATAAGATTCGGTTTCTATGGCGCGAGAACCTGTAATTTTTTTTTAATTTCAAATTTCATCTGTATAAATTAAAGCATTTGACAAAAAATCAAGCATGTTTAAAACTTCTGATAGTGATCAGCGTCAAAATAAATCCCGAAAATACATGCAGCAAGATAGATATGAAGAGAGGATTGTTTCTCGTAACTTAGACTGTTCCTATGAAAAATAATGGCAAAAAGTGAACAATGGGTATATCTTCAATCTTACGTTTCACGTATAATGAGAGCTGAATAAGATGTAAACAAAATCACATCATAAACTTGTAGGCCTCCAGATTTAACAAATAATATTACTGAAAAATTTGTCACGTCATCCCCCCATTTGAGGTATCGACTCTTAATATATGAAAGATAAATCCAAAATGATTGATTAATAGGAGTGATAGAGTCATGCAAAGAAATACGCATTCACATATTCACGTAGTTAAAAATGTGCTTGCATGCAAAATGCTACTAAAAATTGTTGGGTCTGAATAAATCACTAACTCTAAAATATTTTTTCTTCATTTCCTTCTGAATAGTCCTTTTTTTCTGTGTTTGAAGCACTGTTCGTGATGGGTAGTGACAAAAGCACGAACTACATTTGCTTCGTGCACGATGTTCAAATTGGATATAAATTCGTAAATATTTATATATATATATATATATATATATATATATATATATATATATATATATATGGTACTTATGGTACAGATCAGGCAAGCCGTATAGCATAACATGATAATATTATAAGAATATAAAGCAACTTCTGATATGTGATGGGTTTCTTTCATAGAGTGCTAGATACATTCAATTTTATACTATGGAAATTAAGTTGTTTTAGAGTAGAGCTGGAAATAAATAGTAGAATGTGGATTTGCTACACAAATAAGATCATATTTCTGCCCTCTCCATGCCTCACCAGATGAGACCCAGAGAGGGAAGAAACATGAGCTAGTTTGTGAAGCGAATCCACATTCTAATGTATACATATATATATATATATATATATATATATATATATATATATATATATATATATATATATATATATATATATATATATATATATATATATATGAGAAATGGATGCATACGATCCAACAAAATGATTATTAATTGTATCATATCATACGGAAGCTTATTTGAAACAATCTCCTGTCATTACAGGATTGATGTTTTACTCACCCTTGACAACATAAATGAAATAAATAATAGGAAATGGGACTGCAGCAGGAATCGAAATGATACAATAGCTGTTTCAATGTGGCAATGCTCTTACCATTGAGCAAAGCAGCGACCGGTTTTCACAACAGTCACAGGTTCAATCCCTCCAGCATACCGATTTAATTGCTTATTCTATTCACGTTGTCTAGGGTGAGTGATACCATGACCGTGCAACCACAGGAGATCACTTCAAATGAATGTTTCTAAATGATATAACTTGATTATTAATCATTATAAGGGGTCATGTATATCCATTTCTCAATATATATATATATATATATATATATATATATATATATATATATATATATATATATATATATATATATATATGCACCTCGCCTTGAAACCCCATTGCACAGGGCTTTGGGCTACTCAGGTATAAGCCAATTTGGGATCTGAGAAGACGTGACGACGCCCTCTATCCGTATTTCCACTCATTGAGTCAAACTATCATGTTTATGTTCTTAAAGAGCTGCCCAGCATTTCTCAATACAATATCGTTGATTCTGACACGTCAACACATAACCTCTATATTTTGTTATCGACGCGTTTGTCCTATCTGCCGGTTATCATAAACCGCCATCTTCCAGTTCTCTTGTACATTCCATCATGGACGAATAATTGAAGTTTTGATCCGATTAATTATTCAGGGAATGTTTTGATATCTTGAAACTGCAGGGTCGAACACATCTATTCTGACTGAAGATGATTATTGCAACTTTCATATTGTACATATTTATAATAAATGAACAAAATATAAATATCAGATCATCGTAGTCCCACAAAAGCCTGTCCGATCGAGCAGCCAAGTAGGCTACAGATCTTTCTCTTTTTGTTCGTGTCTATGTGTATTTTTGGGAGTGTCTGGTCATATTTTCGGGGCTACAAGCCTGAAAAACAAGTATATCATTAAGTACCATCTGAAATGCGTTATGGTCATTTTGCACGATGTATGTCCCAATCTAGTGACAGTATTTAGATAATATTAGATTGAAGATCCATTTTTCAGATAACTCTAGATAATTTCTGAATAATTGATTCTGTTACAAGCTACGGTGATTCATTAATGTGAGGTTATCAGTTGGTCGTGAGTTCGCAGTATGATAGGGGATACACATTTCATGCATCGGGTTACACCCTTGCCTTTAGTGAGGACTTTACCTTTTGTTCTTATGCTTGTTTCGGTAGAAAAACAAAGTCACTTCCAGTTCAGGCGTCAGATAATATTTTGAATAGCTGAGAGGAAAAAAGATTGATACATGGAAGGAAATATGTAACATTGAGGGCGTCAAAGGTTCAGAGAATACGTCGAGTGAAGTGAGGATTGCAATTTCCGTTCAATGGTTGTTTGCTATATAAACTTCCAGAGCCCCCCCCCCCGTCAGCAAAGATTGACCAAAGGTGAACAGATTTTAGCTGTAATGCTTGGACACTCAGCACAGAGGAAGTATTGTGTCGAAACCCAATCTTCACCTTCACAAGCCTGTTATGAGCTTCAAAAGATTGAAAAAAAAGTGTCTAATACTCTTGGAAATTAGTTTGGCTACGAGGAATTCCTCCCCAGCTAGTTACGGGACCTGGTATTTCCTGAGGAGCAACCATTTACGTACTGACCCGGCTCGACATAGCTCAACCTTGGTGATCGAACGAGAATTGGTGAATCTAACGCAATTTGCTTTGCAACCAGAGTCGCCATCACCGTCACCCTTTTATTGTTTTCGATTTTCATTTTTGTGTCTTTGTCCCAAAGGGATTGTTTTATAGGAATATAAGCTGTCGATTCTTTAAGGGAAATAAGCGTTTACTCTTCAAACATGTTATTCAAACGAGCAACTATTCCTCTGTGGCTTTGCATACTGATATATGACATGTGATATATCAAATCTGTCATACATATACCCTTTTAATTAAAAAAATGATACAATTTCGGAAAGAACAGATGCTTTGTTGTTAAAGCTCCTGTTTAGTCGAGTATCTACAACCAGCTCTTTTATACCCTGAGAAACCGGCAATTTCTGAAGACATCTTCTAGACCAACATCTTAAAAGAGGTCTAGACTATCTCGCCTCTTTATATGAACAAAGTTGGGCTAGTTCAATTTTACTATTTTAACTAAAATTTCAACATACACCTTAGACTTTGTGTTGTTTTCGTCAACGGTATCATCATGATTTCTTACCTGCAGTATGATTGGCATTCGTTTTGTACACTCTGTGATATAACTAATCAGGGTTCATCGCTTGTTAATCAGAGAATACAACGACTGGTATTAAATAATTCTGGTAGTTTACAACATTTTCTCTCAGAGTCATTTTCTATTTCTTGGCCTGGCGTTGTAATAAATCGTTTGTGAGCAACTGTTTACAAGTTTTGTATCAGTAAGTGTTGTTTTCTGCAATGTAATTTTAATCAAACCCAATTTTATTTGGTAGTTTTTCTAATTTCCTAACAATGGTGAATAGTTTGAGCGAAAAAACGTTACCTTTATTTTTGAAGATCGTTTGACGCTGATTTGAAAAAAACAATTTTTTGTTATACTTAAAACATTCATCTACCAATCCATGTCCCGAAAGGAGAAAAAATAATAAAAACGTGGAAATGCATTTTGTAAATGTTCCATTATTTATCTCCTGACCAATTTAACCATTTCTCATCATATTCCAACAGCCACAATAACAGCAACGATGCAATAAAGCAAACCTTTTTCCCTTCAATATAAGAATATAATCTCAGGAAAATACGTCTGGCTGTCTAGAAGGGAAGTCTAAGAAAATATTGACCACTGTACTCAGAGATGTTTTTATAGCCTTGAGGCAACAACCAGAAGTCATAGTGAGGATGACAAGACAAAAAATGTGTTTTCGTTGTATTACTTGAGGTTCTTGTGTAAGTTTGCTGTTTTATAGTCAAACCCCTACTGGATTTTTATTTTAATTTTTCTCACCAAAGAACAATGCCAATTTCAGCCTTCAGGTTAAGACTTAAGAGCGAAAAGTTAAGATGATGGATAGAGGAAGTAGGGAAAAGAAAGAAAAAGATTATATTCCAACATTATCGGTCAACGAAAAGAAAAAAAAGACAGAAATAGGGAGAAAAAAAGGAAGAAAGATGGAAACAGACAGAGAGAGAGAAATACAGAGTGAGAGAGAAAATGTGAAGCTTTTGATGCTTGTTCTCATTCGAAATCTAACTTGCCTAAAATCACAAATAGAACTATCTAGATTTGCATGCTGTTTATCAAGAAAACTATATGGGTATCAATTGATATAATCTTCTTCAATGGTCAAATTTAAAGAAGATCTCCAGTTAAAGGAGAATCGTTTTTACAGAGCCAAAAGAGTTTAAAAGCTTTGAAGCTTCCGTCAGAATGTGGTTCAACCATTGTTATCATTTTTGTTATCATTTGTAGTACGATGCATTATCAATGATTTTAAAGTTGTCATATTATTCATAGTCTGTTGAAAGTGAAAGGTCATTTTTAGAATCTTCAGGGTCAGAGTAATAGGTAGATACTTCTATTTTAGTTAACAGATTCAAGTTTGTAAGCAGTTTGGCTTCTCTTATTGAACATACATAATTTAAATGGTGACCATCGTGGAAAATGGCCACAACAGCCTTATAATTAATTTTCGTTAGAGTTATTGAAAATATTGATCTTACATACCAGAGTTATCTCCGGAAGTTTGTTAATTCTGTGACACTTCACCTCGTATTTGCACCTTACAGGATCTCACTTTAGTATAGTTAAGGGCCTACAGATGACTGTCAATATACGTTAACACTTAAGTTCACACAAACGCACACACACACACACACACACATATATCTATATCTGAATATATACAGGTATATAAGTGTGCATACATTTGCATATGTGTATTTGTTTGTGCATATATTCATATTTGTATTGTATTTTTCTATGCATGCATGAATATATATGTATATATGAATGCATAAATACATGTTCGTGTATACCTGAATATACATGTATATTTGATTAGATATGTGTATTTTTGAATATGCATGTGTATAACTGTGAATGTACATAATAAATACACAAGTATTTATATATACATATATTAACCTCCATCTTCCCCCTTCTCTCTGTCTCTCTCTGTCTCTCTCTGTCTCTCTCTGTCTCTCTGCGTATGCTTGTCTATATAAACATGCATTTCTCTTCAATGACAAGGACGTATGTGTATGAGTTACGGATTCCAGATTGTATGGACCCTTTTATGAGTTTCAATTATATTTACTCACATGCACCATCGAAGTATGAACCTATTCATACGTGTATGTAAATCTTGGTGTTCCTGCGCAATTTTCCTTGGCCCTAGGATATATATATATATATATATATATATATATATATATATATATATGTATATACAACTGTATATACACAGAGACGAAGTGACGAGGAGCGATTTATGAATATACCTAACATTGTGTGCACCTGCGAATGTCTTACTTGAATGCAGAATATACAACACAAAATAACACTTGGCCATACACCTAACAAATGGACAGCTATTGACCATATCTAAACAGCTTGGATTCTCGCTGTGGTCAGTTTTGTCCACGGAATGTCCGGTAAAATATGAATATTTATTGGATATTATTCCGGCCATTGCATTGGTTGTCATAACTAAACAGAATCAAATGTTTGTGCCCACAGTCCATCAGAATCTGTTTGGGTAGAAATAATTGCATGGAATTTACTCGAGGGTCAGAGTAATAGCGAATACAGGGCTTTTACTAAAGAGACACCTTGTGATGCGTAGAGCTTGTAAAACGACGAAAACGGAAATAGTACAACACATGCTCAACATCAAATAAAGAAAAAAAAGACAAATCAGTGTTTTTTCCCATTTCATAATTTGTAGTAATTATTAGAGACATGTTTTGGAGGTGTGTTTGGTGTAGCGGTAACGGCAGGGACAATGGAATAAGCCACTCAGCTTCACATGAATCTTTCTCTTCTGCTAAGACAAAGGCATCACTCCATGAGTGAAATCTTGTCTTGAGGAAACAGATCAAAATCCAAACATAGGATTGAAGGCTCCTTAAGAAAGTTTCGCCCAAAATTTGACGTCCTTCCAGTAACTCCAGCAACCAAGCAGGAGTCGGACGTATCCCTCTATGCTTTCCTTTTGAGTGCATCGGCGAAGCTAAGAGGGGCGGGCGGTTCCTACTACCGGGTATCCAAGAATCTCAGAGCGCTTTACTAAGGAATGCAATCCCGGGGGGGGGGGCGTTTTTTTTTACTGTACGGATAGAATAGCTTGGATTATGCATTAAACTCTTTTCGTAACCAAATTCATTCTAACGGCACTATATAAAGATATACGCATTCTAATGACATGGTCCCCTTGTATTTTTGCAAGGAAATTGTCGGAAATTAGTTTGCAACAACAGTACATGGATGTTTATGAGGATTATTATATCAGCTAAAATA
>OY735232.1:3445627-3448127 GCA_963457665.1 Thysanoteuthis rhombus | reverse complement strand
CTTCTTCTTCTTCTTCTTCTTCTTCTTCTTCTTCTTCTTCTTCTTCTTCTTCTTATTTTGATTCTTATTCTTATTCTTATTCTCATTCTTATTCTTATTCTTATTCTTCATTTGCTTTTTCTTCTAATTTCATTATCTATTTTTTTTATTTTTTCAATTTTCCTTGTTGGACTCTTATTCTCGTTTTTGTAGTGCTTCTCAATTCCCTTAACTCCTGTCACGATTCCTTATTATCCAGGTATACATCTTAAAAGTCACACTATTTGACGTCTCTTCTTCCTCCATCTTTCTAACTCCCCCCTCCTTTATCCCTTTTTTCACTTGTCACGTCCTTTTCTTTCCGTTTCCGCTTCTCTCTAAATCTCTCGTTCACTTTCATTTTTTTCTCAACGTTTCCTTCTCTGTTAAACTCTATTTAACGTTTTCTCATTCCTACCTTTTTCTTTTTCCTTCCTCTTAGTCCAATACGCTCTAGAAAACTTCTTCACTTCTCTTTATTTTCACTTTATTCTTTTTCTCTTACCTGTTCCAACTGCAACGCAGATTCACTTCCGCTATAACCGGAACGAGTTTTCTACGCCTTTGAGACATTTTTGTCCCCCAAATACCGACTTCTCCTATCTTTATCTTTTTCTTTTATTTACGTTTATTGTTTCTCTTTGTCTTTACCTATCTTTCCATCATTCGATCTTTCCACTTATTCCCTTGTAATTATTTCTCTGTTTCTCTATTATTTGGGGACTGGAGTTTGTTTTTTGTTTCGTATTGTTTTTGGGTTTTTTTTTTCTTGTGGATCTTTTCTTTTCTTTTTTTGTTCGTTTATTTTCTACATTACCTCAGGATTCTCACGTTTCCTTCGATCCTTCTGATTTCCCTTAATCTTATTTGGCACTTCCTGATCTCATTCGGACCAGATCCTGGTTATTTTTTTCCAAAGGATCATCTGCAAGATAATGTCCGCGTAAGAGCATGACAATGTGATTTTCAGCGATGCTGTCGTAATATGGCTCAAGCCTAGTGTGTACGGCTATTTCATCAGAATGGACACAATGTACACACAAGCACTCATTCTGTGTACACATCCAAATGCACACCTGTGTACAAACGCAAACTCACGATAAAATCCAAGGACACACACACACACACACACACACATGCACACGTTTTTATACACTTAGTTACTTATTGAGATGGGTAACGCCTAGAAAATACGCAAATTCCAGATTTCTAAACCGACATTCAGATAAAAGTAAGAAGGCAAAAATCGAATCGTAGTGGATGAGGAAAAAATGACTACCCAGATGGTGGAATTGGTCAAATCAGATTGCTACAAATTGAGTGTGAACAAAAGTGACAAAAATACCTGGACCGGGGACTGAGAAAACTTTAGAATATGATGGATAGATCGTGTCCATTGAGGTAAAAACTCTCAGGACTATACAGCCAAAACCATTGTAATCGAGGACTGATGAGTCAGGAATTCAAGGGAAATTTCAGACCGTACAGACCACTGCGTTGCTTTGGTCTGCAAGTATACAAAGAAGGGTTCCAGAGTTTTGAAGAAGCTTGCCGTCACTTATCTAGCAATGATTATTGGACATCTGGTGGAAACATGCACATGCATGAATAATAATAATAATAATAATAATAATAATAATAATAATAATAATAATAATAATAATAATAATAATAATAATAATGTAAACCCCAGCACTGCTGCAGAATGTGAGACTGTGAAGAAGGGGGGCCGGAGACCTGATGAGACTTGTTGTCACTCAGTCTCCAGCTGTTACCACTTGGCAACTAGTTAAATATGGATGATGATGATGATGATGATGATGATGATGATGATGATGATGATGATGATGATGATGATGATATACAAAACGATGTGTTGATCAAAACTGGTAAATATTGCTTGTAACTTTGACACAGAGACGGATAGAGATGTATGAAATAATATACTAAGTTCAGAGTAGAGATTCCAAGAATGCAGGGTTGACTCGCAGCAAAACCCGAAGTCGTGCTAGGAGTATTTGATTCTCTCCCGAAAATCTCATCTTATAATAATGGAAGGTCAGACACCCAGACAGACATGCACATGTATTTCACTACTGTGCCATTTTGCCGAGTCAAGTCAAGTTCTTCAATTGACTTCTCTGAGACATTCTTTTCAACAACCCAATGTAGTTAATTAGATACTGTCACAAAAAACTGCCAACATCGGTGTCTTCCTGTTTTTACCCTGGTCTCACGGGCTGATAGCTGGCAGTGCTTGTATCATGCATACAAGCCTCAATCATGCAGCAAAGAAGCTGAATATTTGAACATTTACTCCTTATGTCAAAAAAGCTCTTTTTTTGCTTCTCTTGGAATACTTCCCTTGAATACTCTTTTTAGCGGGGGTTCAGTTTGCAATGTAAGTTTATGCTAGATCAGTGCCCTCTTCTTTATTGAATATTCTGACGTTTTAGTGGTTACTACCAAACAAACAGTTAGA
>OY735232.1:3413127-3440627 GCA_963457665.1 Thysanoteuthis rhombus | reverse complement strand
AAACAAAGGTAAAGTGAACATGCCTGAAAGCCATGAATTACTCGGCAAAAACGAAATATAATGCTGGTTCATATTACGACTCATTCAACCTCTAACAATATTCATTTGAAGAATTGCTGCTAGACTTACGTGAAATTTATAGCGACCTTTTCTAGCAGTAAAGCGTTGATTAGAAACGAGAAACGATTGACTGTTTTCAATGACATTGTGAAGTATACACAGGTCTAGTTAATTGAATTTGGCTTTAGGTCAAACATAAATCAATGTTCTGATGAAGTCCCGCTACACATTACTTTGATCAACGCAAAATTCTGTCACCAAAATATCTAATGTGTCTTTCCAGTGTATACACGTTTCGTTGCTTGCAGTATTACTCAGGCAAAGTATGTCGTTTGGAAAACCTAGAAAAATTTCAAAAGTTTTGAAAATAAGATCCACATAAACACACTGAAGAGGACAGCAAAGTTTTTCTAAAACAGACAATGGCATTTAAGTTTAACTAGGAACATTGTAGCTGGTTATCGGAAAGCCTTTAATATTTGGACCTAATGAATCTACTCGTGTATATTTCAATATGATATAAAGCAGGTCTGATTAATCACTCAATGAAAACCGTCACTTAATCAACGTCTTTTGCATGGTATGTGTAATCCATAAGATAAAATGCGAAAAGGGGTGATCAATTAAGAAGGCATAATCCCATTTTTTCAATCAGTGATTACAGCAGGAGCCTTTTAGCGTCCATATTTGGAAGTAAACCTTCCCAATGATTTGCCAGACGACTTTATCATGGGCGTTGCGTAGCCAATACTTTTTGAATTTGTGATGTCTGATGATCTCTTGTGTGAGTCAGGATGTCGAGCAGCTGTCTTACAATCTTTATACAAATGTTACAATCTCATCTTTCTTTTAAGTTTCTCGTCTCCGTTAATGCCCGTCTATCGATATTTTTGTATTTTTCTAGATAAATAGTCCCTGAACTGATTCTCTAAAAGTTATATAAAAATCCAAAGAGATGGATTTTCATCTAAAATTAATCAAATGATCCAGTTCTAGATTTGGACGTTATTGGTCCCAGAAGGAAACCCCAAAAGGCATTTTTTTTTAAGAGGAAGGACATAGAAAAAAAGTCTTATACATGGTACTTAGTTTTGCAATCATTGATCATTTCAAAGAAGTAGCTCCGTAAATGTGAGTAGAAGCGCCCAGACGTACGTACACACACACAAACATACACACCCACACACATATACACACACAGACGAGTAATGAGGGAAGAACATGTAGCCCACGTGGTTGATTCGGTGGGTGGGCCATTTGTGGGGCTATGGTGATCCGATGAAGGGTTGAGGGAATTTTTGAAGAAAACATGACTAAGTGAAAAAAAGAAGGAAAGAGCAGAGAGAAAGAATAAGAAGCTGAAAGGAAGATAAGATAAGGAAGAGAGTAGATAGTGGGGGGAGAATGAGAATGGAGAGAGAAAAATGAGGGAGAGTGAAAAAGACAGGGAATGAAAGGAGGAAGGGGAGGGGAGGAGGAGAAAAAGGAGAAGAAGAAGAAGAAGAAGAAGAAGAAGAAGAAGAAGAAGAAGAAGAAGAAGAAGAAGAAGAAGAAGAAGAAGAAGAAGAAGAAGAAGAAGAAGAAGAAAAGGGGTGGGAGGAGAAAAGGGAATGTTAAGCTAAAGTTAGGAGGTACCGATGAAATTAATGATTACTTGCCTTCTTGTGCTAATATTCATTTTCTATCCTGTAGAGAAAACAAAGCATTCTGAACTTCTCTTCACATTTTTCTGAAATTTATTAACTTCATTTTGTCATTTAATTAATGATACAGTACATTTTTTCTATATGGGAAACGCGCTTTCCCTGCATATTTCACTGTTTGGTTTCTTTCTTTACGAAAATTCTTTGTGCAATTTCTACCAATTTGTCATTTATTTTACCCGTAGCGAACATCACTGCTTATCAAACATGGCCCTACCTTGATACAGGGTTATAATTATCTAAAATAACAGACAATGAAAGAGAAGGACGCAAAAATGGCCTGAGTCTCTGACGACATCGTATCTACGTTAAGGGCCTTCGAGAAGCCATTTTCGATTTCATTTCTATTCTTTTCAATGGAGGGAGGCGAAATTTTGGAATGGATTCCGAAATCGTCGCGATTTAATTGTGTTCGCCTTTTTTATAGTTCTGTTGTTCTCTTCCATAGACGGTGATAATTTTCCAGAACGCATGCGCACATGCCCGCAAAGGCGTCCGTCTTTGCTATTGTCGCAGGAACTGGAAAATTTATTCATTTTTTTGTGAATAGTTAATTACTAGTTGGCTACTTCAGCAGCAAGACATTGTGATTATTTCTCCAACAATAGCTTATGTTTCATGTCATGCTAATATTTGTGCATGGCATTGTGAGAAAGGGAAAAGCAAAGGGCACATTTTAAGGACGGTATGAGTCAGCGTTTGATTGCGCAATAGTAAGAGTTCCCATCCTGATACCTGACACAGAGAAAGTGGTCTAACAGCAAATGAAGAAATGCATGTGTGTGTATGCACTTATGATAACTTGACAATTGGCTTTTGTACCAAGTTCACCAAATGTATTAATCAACGCTGGGGACAGTATTGAGTATTTTTTTTTTCGAAGCTGTTTGGATCTATGGTTCACAAACAATTTGATAAATAAAGATAAAACATTTGGAATGATCTTCATTTAACATGAAATATCTAAATTTGGAACATCGAAGAGAACTATCCGGAATACATCGAAACTGTAGTTTCGTACGACGGTCACAAAGTTCATTTACATGACAATTTTGTCAGAATACCCTATGCATCATAAAGTCCGGTTCTTTCAAAGCTCGCTCCTTTTAAACAGGCGCTCTCCTAGTTTATAATGACCACAGATAATGTTATCGAATATTTACTGTTATATACAGTTGGCCCCGAAGAGTTTATCAAAATGAGTTAAAAATCAGTGTATAATATAACATGTCCATTTAGTTTGTTTTATTATGTAAAGTTGTTTATTGCAATGAATTTAAAAGCATAAAAGTAAATCTGTAACAATGTATATGAACTTAGAACAATGGAGGTAAATATTCCGAATATATATCCTTTGTTTACTGTTATCAACTAGCATTGTTATATAAAATACCATGTTCCCAAATGATCGTGATAAACGGCTGCCTCGTTATCGAAAATCTAAACAATTTTTCTTGTTTGTGTACTTAACATAACTCAGGCTCTGTTTCTTTTTCTTTTTCGTTTTTTCCCCAGATAACAGTGTCCCTGACTTACAACAAGGTTTCGTTCCGACTGGCAGGTTGTATCTTGAAATTAGCGTTGGTCAGAAACATATAATTTTATTATTATCTATTACTTGTCTTTCATTTTTAAAATACAATCAATTGTTTTCTCTTTTTTAAAAATTGAGGGGGAATAGAATAGTGGAGGTGACGATTTTTGCATGTTCATACATGCGTACACTCATACAAAATGTCTTTTATAAACTGATACACATACAACCATGAGTAATATTTATGGTAGTAACGTAGTATTGTGATTTTCAATAAACAAGTGCAGTTTTTATTTCCTGTTTAATTTATACAGTTCCCATATACACATACATCTACGAACAATATCATATTCTCCAACACATTTCTTTTTTAATTTAGAAGCGCAACTTTTTATGTCAAGATTATTTTTGTTTATCAACGTAATTCAGTCGAGTGTATTGATGGTCATAAATCGAGTACGTCATAAGTCAGGGTGCTTGGGTATATTGCTAGATAGCCTTGTACAACGCAAAACTTTGGATTATTTGAACTGCTGATTAATTTACCCTTCTGTATTGTTATCAAATGCTTTTATTGTTTTATTTGTATTATCTCTTGGAGTCACAACAACGAGGAAAAAACGAACATAAAGATTGAATATAGAATCCGGCTCCGAAATTTAATCAAGTCAGTAGTGCAAATTTTCAGTTTACACCGTAATCAAAAATTAATTTGTTTCAATCGAAACAAGGATGGACAGCAGAATTCAGCCCCTTTAAGCTACATGAAATGTTTGGTGATAAATCACGAAACAAATCGTATTATTTGAAAGAAGTTTTGATTACAGTATATCCCAAAAATGATACTAGTGAACTGTCAGTTGGTTTACCAACGGGTCGAACTTTAAGATCTCTGGTATTTTGGAAAAAATCTATTGGGAACTGCTGAAAGCGACAATGTCCGTCATTCAACCAAAGCTTCCTCGCAATTACATTCGAAAGGGATCAAATTCCCTCATTTCACTTCAAATGTCTTCCTGTTCATTTTTGACGGCCGAGTTCAGCCGCTCTACTTCAGTGTAACATGTGGATTGTAGAGACTTGTTTTCACTTGATTTACTGCGTGAACGATCAGATCAGGCCAGAGGGAAAACTCGGTTAATTAAAAAACATTACCTTGTGAAGTTACAAATAAAAAAAATCTTTTTTAGCGTTGTTTGTTCATAATGGGAAAGCCGAAGATTTAATAAAACATTCCATTGGAGTTCTAAGATTTAATATTGTTGTTTGTGGTCTTATAACAAGACTTAATTATTTCGCTTCAGGCTCTTTTAATTTTCTTTTATATTCTTTCCTTTCCCTTTGGTTGGGTCAAAACGTCAGACAGTCAAACGTATCAAATCAATGTAAACACTTAAGAATCAACTGTATTACAGCAAACAGCAACGTCATAAACTTGGTTTCAGCGTAAGGGAAGAGGTAAAAGTAGAAAACAATTATTTTACGGACAGAGGGGGGGGGGGCGTTGGAAGAAAGAAAGAAAGAAAAGATGATGGGAGGAAGGAAGGAAGGATGGAAGGGAAGAAGGAGAGGGATGAAAGAGGTTGAAGCACGAAAGAAACATGGACTGACAGAGGGAAGGAAAGAAGTGATAAAAGAAGGGAATAGAACACGGAAGAGAGACAGACTGACGGAAGGAAGGAAGAAAGAAAGAAAGGGAAAAAAAGGAAGCAAGAGATTGAAGCACAAAAGAGAGACGGACTGGTGGAAGGAAGAAAGAAAGGGAAAGAAAAAAGAAGGAGTGAAAGAGATTGAAGCACAAAAGAGAGACAGACTGGTGGAAGGAAGAAAGGAGGGGAAAGAAAAAAGAAGGAGGGAAAGAGATTGAAGCACAAAAGAGAGACAGACCGATGGAAGGAAAGAAGGAAGGAAGGGAAAGAAAAAATAAGGAGTGAAAGAGATTGAAGCCCGAAAGAGAGACAGACTGAAGGAAGGAAGGATGGATTGGAGGGGAAAAGGCAAGGATGAAAAAGATTGAAAAGAAAAAAAGGCAAGGTAAGGAGTAGAAAGAGTTTGCAGTATTGGAGTATGGAAGGAAAGAAGAAAGGGAAGAAGGGAAGAAAGAGATCGAAGCACGAAGGCATGGCAGAAAAAATGAAGGTTAGAAGGGTGGAAAGAAAGAAATAATAGAAGAAGAATGAGAAAGATAGTGTAGCTTGAATGAATGAAAGAAAGGAAGGAACGAAAGGAGAGAAACAGATTAAAGCACCAAGAGATGACGGAAATAATGAGGGAATGAATGAACAAATGGAAAAATGATATAAAAGGGGAAAAAGAGATTGAAGCATGAAAGAGGAAAACGAGAAATGAAAATTGAAGGAAAAGATGGGAGAGGAAAAGGTAGAAGAGAGGAAAAGTTTGAAGGAGCGGAGGAAAGAATAGAGAAAGAAGGAGAAAAGTGGGGCATGAAGGAGCAAGAAAAGAAGGAAGGCTGAAGGATCTGAGAAAGTCAAGGTTTGGGGAGGGAATAGGAGAGAAAAAAGAAAAAAGGAATATAGAAAAAGACGGTAAGAATGAATGAAGAGATAATCGAAAGAGGGCAAGAAAGTAAGGAGTAAGAATAGAAAAAATGAAAGATAAATGAATGAAGAAAGCAATAGAGGGAAAGAAAGTAGAGGTCGGTGGAAAGATATTGGATGGAAAAGTAGATGAAAGAAGGAGATGAGACAGGAAAATAAAAAAATGAATGAGTAAACAAAAGGAGATAAGAGAGTGACATGGAAAGAAAAAAGAAAGAAAGAAGGGATGAAGAAAGAGAGAAAACGGAGATGGAAGGGAGGGAATTGGAGAAAACTGAGATGAAAACTAAATATGAAACAGGTCAGGTTAGTCATTAAATGGAAACCATTGCGTGACCAACGTTTACATGCCGAATGACGTGTTGGGGGCAATCAATCAAACATTGGAAAGGGGTAATCAATTTTAAAGACACTTCTCTCTCCTTTTATTGAGTAGTTGTCCCAAAAGGTTTGAAAAAAGAAAAAACAAACGTGAGCAGTGCCGGGTAAAAACTAATCAATTTAGCAAAAACGTACATTGTAAATTGAATTTCCCACCTGAATCCTGTTGAGGAAGGATTTTAAAAAATCTCTTGACATATTCAGTTGTATATGTCGAAATTCTCACTTCTGCAGCTTCCACTGGTGCAATATGTACGCGTGATAGATACAGACATAATCAGCGAGAACAATGTGAAAACTGAAGAAATCCAAGTGGACAGTTTTGTTTGATGGCTTCTAATAGTCCAGGAGTATTTTGTGAAACACGATGGAATTGATGAAAATATTCACTTTAAATCGAAACATATTTTTGAAATGAGAGAAAGGAAATGAAGAAAGATGTATGTGTTGGAACAAAGAAGAGAAAAATAAAAAGAGAAAAGAATCTCAAAAGAAAGCTTGAAATAATTTTGTATGAAGCTACGAAATCATTGGTGTTGTCACTCGCTAAAAGTATCTGAGGGAACACGAAGTAACTAAGTCATCAAAAAAGAGAGGAAAAAGTTTAGTTAAAGGAAAAATTATACAGCTGTGTGAGAGGGAGATCCTGGTCTGTTTTGTGACTTAAGCTACAAAATCAAACACGCTTGTAAAGATTGGGCTCGGGCCAACAAGTTTAGCGTTTTCTCAAATCTTGAATTCGAAAATATAACTTGAGAGTTTCCATCACATTTTAAATTCAGACTGGCGTTTATGCATAGTTAAGATTTAAACATGAAAATGAAAACACCAAAGATGTAAATTCATAAGTGAATAAAGATATCAACAACAAATAGCGTTGGCTTGCACAGTCCTAGATAGGGATCGAAACCAGTTTCCTCGTTGAGTCACCCGTAACTTCTCTCGGTCTAAAAGCCCTCTCTATCTGATAAAAAGTCGTAACCTGAAGTCGTAGATTAGTGTTGAATCTTGATCACAATGGTTACATAAAACAAAACATCACTCAATGGTGTCTCGATTTCCACTGAGTGACTTCACAGGAGATATTCTGTTTATACAGGTATATGCATTATAATTCCCCTGATAATTGACTGCTTAGTTATATCGAAGCCGATTCACCATTCTTGAGAGACTGCATAAAGATTGAGAAAGTACTGATGAGAAGCAAAGGCATTGAACAGGGAAAAAACGATCATTCCAAGGTAAATCCCCACTCATATATGCTGAATTTTATCCGTAATGGTGTAATCAAATTCCATAGGTGAACTTACTACCAATATGGTTTGAATCTGGGATGTCTCATTTAAAAAAAAACGATAAAAACAAACATGGATACGAAAATAACTGATATAGCATAAAGTTTGATCGTAAATTGAGCCTCCTACTACAAAACCTATCTGGGATGGCAGGGGAAAAGAAACTCAAAATTTCCTAATTTATTTGGGGAGGTGTGTGTTTTTGCACAACCTTTCTGCTATGAACAGTTACAGCCAGGCAAAGTCCAGATAGATGCACATACATATAGATACAATTGTCAGCACTCATAAATAATCTAGACCAAGCAACAGTGATTGAACCGGTCTGATAATTGGATGGACAAAAAAAGAGAGAAAATATTATTCAGGAAGCCCCTTACCCCATTACAAATGGCAAAGAATGAATAAACAAGATAAAAATAATTGCAAACCAATGGATTGTAAAAAAATTGTAACTATATCATTATCATCAGTCTTTTATACTCCGTCGAAGGACCTAAACCATCCCCAGGATTTGCCACAGCTCTCTATTGAGTCTGTTGTGGGGTCTATATTTTTTTGAATTTGCTTAGTTCGTCTCTCCATATTGTAATCTACCTGCCTCGAATGCGCATGTGATCTCTTGGGATCCATGTTGTGAGTCAAGATGTCCACCAGTCGTCTGTCAATGCAGCATGGCCAGCCTATTTCCGTTTGAGTATTTTTTTATTGGATTCTATGATGAGACGGACTTCTGTTTTCTCCCTGATACATTATGCTGTCTAATGATCTCTTCATGTGAAGTTAGCATGATTCTTCCATGTGCATATTGCATGCTTTTCAGTCTACAGGTTTGTCATTGGTTGAGTTCCATGTTCTAGCTTCATAAGTGACTATCGAGAGGATGCATTGGTTGCATACCCTTCTTTTTAGGATTAATTGGATCTCCTTGTATTCGAAGGTTCAGCTTGCCCTGCCGACTGTAATTTTTGACTTGATTTTTTCTTGTTTAATGGGTTTCGTGGATATCCATTGTCCTAGGTAGATGTAGTGGTCTACTTTCCCCAGTTTTGCATCTTCCATTTTGAACGTTGTGTTCTTGTTTCCGAAGTGATTGTTGTACATGACGTAGCGTAGCAATGAGTAAATGACGTCGGGGAGGTAATTCTTCTTCCTGTTTCCGGTGGCACTGCCCACGTACTTCCGCTCATCATTACTTCCGGTCACGAATCTCCAGTTCTGTTGACCACTTGACCATCTCCTGACGCAGACTTCTCCCTAGCATAGCTTTGACATGTCATATCAAGTATGCGTTATTTATAGAATCTATTGATGGTTCGTTGATGTCCCTGAAGCCACGTGAACAGAAATGGACATCCTTCAGGAACGACCTGCATTGATTTTGTTTGCAAAGATTTACAAGACATCGACGCCATGGATATTGCTAGATATTGAATCTGATCGGGTATTGCAGATATTAGGGCTACTTTACTTTAGATCATGAAGACTATTATTCCCTTTATATTCCGTGTTTTTTTTATTTTGATCTCTTACTCAATTCAAAAGTGATTTACTGAAAACAGATACATCTTTCATGATTTCTTCTCTCTAGTTTTATTCCGTGTGTTGCAACTTTTTTATGTGTATTGCATTTTGTCCTTCGTGTTGCAGTATATATTAGCATACTACAAAGGATTGCGCTTTTCTCGATATGAAGGCAGTTTCTACGAGCAATATCTTATGGATTTCACAAGGGGAAAGGTCGCCTTGGTTATTGGCGAGGTCTTTTCGAAGGCTTTTCTTGATTATCCCTCGTATGCCAGGAAAGTCTGTGTTTCAAATGCCACATCATCTGTATCTTGATTTCAAGGCCCTCCTACTTGCCATGTTTCACTACTTCCTTAACAACTATATTCCGATCAGAATGTACACTCACGCCGATTAAAGAGCAAGTTCTTTGATGGTGGTCACCACTATGTAGGTGTATTGTTTTGATCCTCCTGTTAGCATTTATTTGAAGGTTCCATAGTATCATGGCATTTTGTCATTCATTTACTGGTTCTGGTTAGAGTTCATACCAGTTGTAGTCATTTAGTATTCTGTAATGCAGATTTTTCAGAATAGGTATTGACCCACCCTGTCCTGTCTGGACTTGGATTCTGTAAATGTCAAAATAGAGCAGTCAGAAACGATATAGTCTATTGCTTGTACAGGTAGAGTGATATTTTGGGTCGGCACTATTTTTTAAGATATTTGTTTGAAGGTTTTAAGTGAGTGAACTTTAGTCTAGAGTGGCTCGTATAAATACCCAAATTTCTGCTTTCAATCCACTGCTCCGGAGTTACAGGTGGGTGTTATTTTGGTTGACATCAGCGTTCAGAGGGTGTACTGTCCTTGCAGAGGTTTTTGTCCCCATTTTTCATTAAGCTATTTATGACCTCTTTCATGCTTCCCCATTTTTACATCAATATTTTGTAATTTTTCTCCATTGTCCAAGTTTATACCTGGTACTCTGGCGATATTTTTACTGCCTTTCACTTTTGAAAATATTTTTCATATGTTTTCATATTCCTTAACTAAATTAAACATCCATTCCTTAGTGATTTTGAAGTATTGGTATTTATACTTTTACTGTTTTGTATGTCAGTTCGAGTTGCGTCATTCCCCTTCAACCTTTACTTACATATGTTCTCATTATTGATGTAAAGGTTATGTAAGTCGTAGAGAAACATGTGATGGGTCTGTAATTTTAGAGTCGCCTATGTCTCCTATTTCAAATTAAGGGTATGTAGCCCCTTTTGCCATCAAGTTGGGAGGATTTTTTTACAGGTTATTTAAGGTTCTAATTATACTGCCTCACAATGTTAGCGTGGCATAATGTAAGGGATGAAAATTTGAGGACTTTTTCACAGCAAGGTGATGGCCCTTCAACTGCTGCCTTTGTAGCACTTAATTTTTTCTCTCCTAACCCCCAATACATGCTACATGTTGGCTGTGTGTTGTTCTATAGTTCCAATTATTTTCCCAGAAGTCCCTCATTTGGTTTTAGGTTGGCACGTCTTTTACTGTTATGTGTTTTCGCAACATCTCGGTAGAATTTATTTTCATAAGTTTTGAATATCTTATTGTGTCTATAATTTTTGTCCTCTTTTCATATCCTTTCATTCTTTGGGCCTTTAGCTGTACTTTCTGTTTCAATGTCCCTTTGATAGGTGGTATATCGTTTTGGGTTTTCAATTTATATTTCTTCACTTTCCTGGCTTTTCATTTTCGAAGCTTGTAAGCTCATCCATTATCGAGATTCTCCACGCATTATTTCGATTTCTTTTTCAATTTCTGTTTTACACATTATTTTTTTTTCGATGTATGTTTGTCTTTCTTTCTGTTTCTTTATGCATTTAGATTCCGGCTTTTTTTGCTGATGAATATATTATTTCATTTAGCTCAGTAAGATCCGGCTTCAGATCTTCAAGAATGTCTTTGTAGCAATATTCCCTATTCTTACTATTTCAACTCGTGGTTGCTCATAGCTGCGTTTTGTCAGTGATTCTCCGTCCACTGAGTTAATGAATTTTTCCTTTGTGTGCTCAAATAATATTTTGGCTTTTGTTTGGTGTATCTTGTCATAATGTTCACTCATAAATAATTCATCCTCCCAGTCATTGTTGTCCTCATATGTTCCTTTGTTGCAGTGGCCTCCTGCTTTTTCTGCTGCTGATCTATTAGTGGGGTCTTCACATATTTGTCTGTAAAAGGTAATGGAACCCCTGCTCGAACCACAGGGTTTTCCTTCGAGCTTGACATCTGTATGACTTACTATCGTTGTATTACCCCCTGCTTGCATGTTCAGATCTATTTTGACTTTTTGTTTGACTCATCCAGTTCTGTGACTGTGAGTTCCCTATTCTTTCATGCTCCTCTTTACATTTGCAAGCTTGTTTTGATCTACGTCTCAGAAATTTTCTACTACCCGTTTTTTCTGTATTCCGTTTGTATTATTTTTAAGGTTCATGCCTGATACTTCATCAAATGTGTGATAGAACGCGTACATCACGTCCGTGTATTACTCAGGTGCTTATTTTATCCATTTATCTATTTTGATTAATTCAATTATTCTGTTTCTAAGTTCTAAGTGCTTTCGTTAGGATTGTTCTTGTTCAAATGACCATCAAAGTCACTCGAGGAGTTTGTTCCTGTAGTATGCTTCTCGACCCAAGACTAGTCCCTCTTTGGCGTCTGCCCTTGTCCTGGTGACAACTGGTGATCCAGTATATTTCATGTTTGTTTCTCATTATTCACATGGAGTTGCATTTTATTTGTACAGAAATTATTATTATTATTATTATTATTATTTGGTTATCGCTGAAGGCTGAGTGACAATAAGTCTCCTCAGGTCTTCAGCTAACGTCTCCTCTCTCTTTCGCATATCATGACAGAGCTACGATTCGTTGCAGTCCTTATATCTCTAGCACCTTCCTCAGTATCCGTGCAGTTCCCAGTAGTACTGTGGTCTGTACGGTCTCTATCCTCCCCCTAATCCCGATCTCCTCCAGTCTCTCCGTCAGCGTTTTGGGGACAGTTCCTAGTGCTCCCATTATGACCGGTACTACCCTGGTTTTCATGTTCCACATTTTCTTCAACTCCCTTGCTAGGTCCTGGTATTTTTCCCTTTTTTCACCCTCCTTCTTTTTTACTCTATGGTCTGCAGGTACAGCAACGTCTAGTATTTGGCAGGCCTTCCTTTTTTTGTCTACTATTACTAAGTCCGGCCTTCTTGCCTGGATGAGGTGGTCAGTTTGGATGTCAAAGTCCCACAGTAGTTTGTGGTTGTCATTCTCCAAAACTGCCTCTGGCTTGTGCTGATACCACTTTTCCCCATGGTTGAATCCCATTTGTTTACTTAGTTCCCAGTGTATCATCGTTGCTACTCTATCGTGTCTATGCTTATACTCCTTCTGGGCGAGTTGGCTACATTCACTAGTTATGTGGTTTACTGTCTCATCTATTTCACCGCACATGCGGCATTTGCTGTTTGTCTGTGTTCTGTCGATTTTTGCTTTTATGTAGTTTGTCCTTATGCCTTTGTTTTGGGCTGCCATGATGAGCGATTCTGTTTCTCTCTTAAGGTTCCCCTTTCGTAACCACGTCCATGATTTCTCGTCTGCTATATCTTTTATCTGTCTTTTAAACTCGCCGTACAATTTTTTCCCTTCCCACTTTTCTTTTCTAGTTTGCTGTACTGTTCCATTGTTTTCTACTTTATTGTTTGTTGCACTATCCCTCGCGCTCTTTATGATTTCTTCACTATTTGTTTGCACATATCTATCTAGGACTACTTTAGCTCTCTGGACACAATCTTCTATGCTGATGAGCCCCCTACCACCTTCTTTTCTCTTAACGTATAGTCTATCTGTATCATCCCTGGGGTGTAATGCTTTATGCATCGTCATAAGTTTCCTTGTTCGCCTATCCATTGATTGGAGCTCTTCCTTTGTCCATCCTAGGAATGGTCCTGTATACCTAACTACTGACATAGCCCAGGTGTTCATTCCTTTTATTAGATTTCTGCTATTTAATTTGGTTTCTAATATTTTCCTTATCCTTCTGAGGTATTCTCTCTTAATTTTCTCCTTCATCTCTTCCTGTTTTATCGTGTCACATTCAAGGACACCTAGGTACTTGTATCGGTCTTGTGCAGTCAGTGCCCTAATCTTGTTGTTGTCCGGAAGTTCAATTCCCTCAGTCATTGAAAGCCTTCCTTTATGCATCACCATGATTGCGCATTTTTCTATCCCAAACTCCATTCCTATGTCCTCACTATATTCCCTTACTTCGTTGAACAGAGTCTCAAGCTCTCCCCTGTTTTTTGCAAACAATTTAATATCGTCCATGTACATTAAGTGGTTGACCTTTCCTTTGTTTTAGAGAAGTGGTATCCTTTGCTGTTTTTCAGGATTCTGTTTAGCGGTATCATTGTTAGAACAAATAATAGTGGGGACAACGAGTCTCCTTGGAAGATTCCCCTTTTTATCCCTACCTCGGCTAGTTTGTCCCCTGCGGCTGTCAAATCTACTTTCCAGTCTTCCATTGAATTACCAATGAATTTAACCACCGGTTCGCTAATTTTGAACATTCTAAGGCATTCGAGTATCCAGCTATGTGGAATCATATCGTATGCCTTTTTGTAATCTATCCATCCCATTGCGATATTCTTTCTCCTTTTCCTTACTTCTTTTAAGATCATCTGGTCTATGTAGAGTAAATCGTTTGCCCCTTTGGTTCCTATCCTACACCTTTTCTGTTCTTCTGGTAGTAGCCCCCTTCTATCCATTGACATGTATATTCTCTTTGCTATTTGCCCGGTCAGGATTTTCCACATAAGTGGTATATTATTATTGTTATTATTATTATTATTATTATTATTATTAACAGTATTAACAGCAATCTCACACCAGTTGCCTGGTGGTTACATCTGGAGATTGAGTGACAGTTAGTCTTCTCAAGACTCCAGCCCTTCTCTCCCAGTTCTCATAGGTCACAGTAATTCTGTGGTTTACAGTTTCACACTGGTTGCCCAGTGGTTATTGCTGAAGGCTGAGTGACAATAAGTCTCCTCATGTCTTCAGCCAACATCTCTTCTCTCCTTTGCCTATCATGCCAGTGCTGTGGTTCACGTTTCCGCTTTCAATTCTCTTCCTCTCTTAGGCAACTTGATGATTAGTGTTGCAGTTTTTATATTTCTTGCACCTTCCTAAGTATCCGCGCAGTTCCTAGCAGTGCTGTGGTCTCTACAATCTCAATCCTTCCATTGATCCTGATCTTCTCCTAGTGCACCTACTATGACTGGCACTACCCTGGTTTTCATGTTCCACATCTCCTTCAGTTCTTTCTCTTGATCCTGGTATTTTCCCCGTTTTTCACCCTCCTTCCTCCTGCAGTTACAGCCACGTTTACTATTTGGCAGGTCTCCCTCTTCTTGTCTACGATTACCAAGTTTGGTCTTCCTGCCTGGATGAGGTGGTCGGTTTGAATGTCGAAGTCCAAGAGTAATTTGTGGTTGCCATTCTCCAGGGCTGCCTCCATTTTGTGCTGATACTACTTTTCCACATGGTGGAATCCCATTCGTTTACTCAGTTCCCTGTGTATCATTGTTGCAACTCTATCATGTCCATGCTTATACTCCTTCTGGGCGAGTTGACTAGATTCATTATTTATGTGATTTACGGTCTCATCTCTTGCACTGCATCGGCGGCACTTGCTTTTTGTCCGTGTTCTGTCGATTTTTGCTTTTATATAGTTATAATTATTATTATTATTATTATTATTATTATTATTATTATTATTATTATTAATAATAATAATAATAATAATAATAATAATAATAATAATAATAATAATAATGATAATAATAATAATGATAATGATTGTCTCCTTGATTTTCTTTTTGGTACAGTCATACACTGAGTCTTCCACGTGGGACATAATAAATGTTGGAAAATTAAGAAATCGAACAGCACCCAAATGAGGTATAAGGTTTGGGCTGGAGAGAGGTTTTCAGCTCTATCTTTTCTATCTCAGATAAAGATTGATTCCCTTGTATTCCTCAGGGTAAGCATCGGTGTATTCTTGAATCATCCCTAGTCCCCCTACAACGGCTAGGATAGTCGTTATGTTTTAATGCCACATTCTTGCAATCTCAAGTTCAAAATCTATATATTTTGAATGTTCTCCAAACTCTGCTGTCGAGATGTTTCCGTCAGATGCGAAGGCCATCATTTTTAAGTGGTGTTTATGATCTTTGAACCAATTTATAATCAAAACTTATCCATTGGCTTGGATCATTGAGTGAATATGTATGATTGAGTCCCGTAGCAGATTAATGTCTTCATCTCCTAGCACATATGGCTGTCTATGCTTAAACCATTTTTTCTGTGTAGGGTAATTCAAAGTGTCTGCATATCCTCCAGTGAATATACTGCCTTAATTTATCACGCCTATTTTGAAAATTGTTTTGGACTAGGGCAAAGCAGCCAAATATCAGGAGTCCAGTAAGTGTATGCCCAACGACAGACTCTGAAAGGATGATGATGATACAGATATGCTGAGACTGGATATTCATTCTGGTATTCCACTTGCTTCAATATTGATACTAGTCTTTTGGATATGTCCACTACGTAAATTATTTTGGTATACTCGGCCTCGGAGAGAAATTTTGTGAGGTGATGAAATGATTTCTGCTTTCATACACAGCATAAACACCCCTTTCTTTAAATATCTTATTTTCATTTGGTATGGCAGTTTCAGCACGGAAACGATAAAATCAATTTATCTATTGTATATATGATTTGGGATTTCAATACACAGTTCAAAACGAGAAACACTATGCCCCTCCTTGGTCCTCTTTTCAAGTTCCAGATGCATCAGCAGCACTTTCCTCTCAGAGGCCTTGTTGGTACCGCCACGGCACACAGGTTGCATTATCAATTCTATGTCATTTTTTTTCATTATTCACGTATCAATACAATCACCTATATCATTTCACATGACTTTACGTATAAATGTATGGATGACTTTTTTACAAAAGGCATCTAAATTAAAATAGAATCCGTGTTTCAAAATGACAAAATTGATATTGATATCTGTAACTTAATAATTCTTCTATTATTCATGCAATTTTGATAGCTTATCATAGACTCTTTTTGTTCATGGCAATTTGCTTTATAAGCTGCAATCAATTATCCATTCATTCTTTCCGTTTTTTTAAATGATTATTTGTTTCCCTTCCGTCACGATATTAAAATGTATTCTTTTTCTTTAAAGAAACTATATCCATTTAATGCTTACTGCTCTGTAGCATTTACTTTTAATCAGCTATTCTGCAATTTCGTATCGCTGTTTATTTATGGCTACATGTATAATCATTATTTTTTTTTACCATAGAGTTATTCTTTTCTTTTCCTGGCCTATAATGGTTTCTCTAACATGGCGGTTTAGATGACAAAGCAATGGCTCACACTTCCTCTTCGTGGCATACTTCCGTTTCCGGTGTTTGCTTCTTATCTCACTGAAAGCGACTTGCAATCTTATGCGAACTCAATAATGGTTTGATTCGAATATTTGCGCAGATTACAATTCTGGTTTTCCTTTTGTTCCTCTCCATTATTCTATCTTCAACTGACGTTTATTATACCCAGACGGAATGAAAAACAGAATTTTTATTTCTTCCCTTTAATATTTTCCATGGATTCATTGCAGCAAGATTTTTATTTTATTTTTCCCTTTCTAAGTTTTCATTGTAAATCTGTTCTCATTTTTTTTTTTTTTACATCCATCTTCTTACCATTATTTTTCTGAGATTTGTATCGTCTTGCAAGCTTTTCAGTATTTTTCCCTTTCTCTTCCATAATATTAATAACCATTCCCATAATTCCACGTATTGTCTTCATTCATCTCATTTCTAAACCTTTTGGAAGATATATTCTTTGGTCTTCTGCATGAGTATGTTTTATCAGCCTTTAGAAATCAGTTATTTCATTTTGGTTTCCTCTTAAATATCTTTACCAGTCAAAGAAACATTCAGGATTGGATGCTGAGTTCATGATGGCTTGGATCTGCATACAAGGAATCTTTGGTTAACTTTGTTGTCAAATTTGTAGTGTTTTTTTCCCCTGGACAAAGCTGAGTACCAAAGATAATATATATATATATATATATATATATATATATATATATATATATATATATATATATATATATATATATATATATATATATATATATATATATATATATATGGGATAAATTCCTTGTTTAATGAGCTGGTGTCGTTAACCACTGTCTCACTCACTCACTGGTTACCGTGACCTCATGTAAAACTAAGCTGAGTTTCAAATATATCCTTCTTCAATATATTCAGTGTTTATACACCTTAGTTTGACATAAGATTATAGTAGGGGGATTACTATTGAGAGTCAAAAGGGTCATTTCATGAAATTACAGAAATGTTCGGAGATCTTAGAAATTCCAGAGAAATTTCACTAATCACTTATTTTACTCTCTTACTTTGAAATATATATGTGAATATATATATTCTAAATGTAATTGACTCATTGCAAACATAAATGTTTCACGGTTAACGAGATTGCTCAATTGGAAAGGGCACGTATGTTCGCGGTTTGCAACAATATTGTTAGCACAAATAACACGAATACAATACGATGAACAAGCAAGAAGACACGAGCAAAAATTCCAATAAAAAACAAATTAGTAAATCTCTGAATTTTTGAGATGAGGTATTCATATTATTATTTTATTATTGTCCAGACTATCCTCATCTTGGTTGTTTTTCATACAACGTTTAGGCTGTTGTACTCTACGGCCTTCACCAGGTATCATCTGGCAGGTATGGGGAAGAAACAAACCGAACCCTATCTTTATTTTTCTGAGATTTGTATTCTATGGGAGTAAGGAATACTTCCCCACACCTACCAGATGATACCTGATGAAGGCCGTAGAGTACAACGGCCGAAACGTTGTAAAAAAACAACCAAGATGGGGATAGTCTGAATAATAATGGAAATAAAAAGAAAACAAATTATTTGAAGTATCCAATGAAGGAACAAAACACAAAACCTGATATCGTCATACGGACCCTATAATAAGGCTGCACCTCATATGTTTTTAAAGTCTATTTATATAGGACCCAGAAACGCTACTGATTGCAAAATGTTTCATGAAATTTCAAAAAAAGATATGAAAAGTTCATAAATTATTTGTTTTTCCAAATCGTCAAATTAAAATTTACACACGTTCCTACGAACACACACACGCACACACACACACACACATATATATATATATATGTATGTATGTATGTATGTATATATAAATATGAATACTTATAAATATATATATAGATAGATAGATAGATAGAGAGAGAGAGAGAGAGAGAGAGAGAGACGGACGGACGGACAGGCAGACAGAGACGAGCAGACAGACAGACAGAGACGGACAGAGATAGACAGACAGAGAAAGAAAGATGTATATGAATATGATGCCTTTTATTTATATATATATATTACTCAAATGTCTTTTGTTTATTGCAACTTTTTTCCCTTTTTTTTTTTTTTTGCAACGTATGTTCACATTTTGAAAAAAGCAATGATTCCTGAAAAGGGAATATCATTGTGAAAAAAAAAGAACATCTAGATGAGTTGAAAGCCCTTTTTTTAACTCAAAGCTCTTCTACATCTGGTCAACCTGTAGCAGCTGTTAGGTATCTTTTTATGCATTTGAGAAGAAAGAGTTACGCCAGGAAGAAATACTATCACTGGTTTTTGACAAGTATTTTCTTTTATCCTAATTTTATAGTTACTTTTTATCTTACTTAAGATGAAAGGGAATACTAGTCAAAATTAATAATGGCTGACAATGCTCCATCTGATAGAAACTAAAAAAAAGAATAAAATGGTTTATTATCTTTTGTTCAACATTACTATTATAAAGGAGATAATAAATCTCTTTTTAATTCTTTCATTTATCAAACTATTCATTCGATCATTTTTTTTTCTCAAGCTTTATGCCACACTTTCCGTTTGTTTTGTTTCCTTCATTTCAATTCACGTTCATTTTTCTACTTTGAATATTTGATCATGATTATATCGAATGACGTTTTCTTTTTTAAAATTTTGTTCATAAATGTCTTCGCTTTTTCGTTTCTTCTCTTTTCAATTCAGGTTTTGCTGGCTAATTAGAAACAGTCATCTAAAACAGTTTCCAAAACCTCTAACATAAGTTTATCTAGTTTTTTAAGTTTCTCCGTCCGGCCCACAGGCTATGTATGCGTTAATCACCTATACAGACTGTACCAATGGAACTACAGGGAAGAAAAAAGAACTGTTGTGGACCAATCCGAAAAAAAAACTCGACTTCGGTAGCCTAATCTTTTTAATCCACCTCGTAAAAAGTATGAAATGACGTATGATAAATACCAGCATCTAACCTTAAGAAATGACTCATTCATCCATTCATATATTGCTTTGCAGTAAGGACAATCAAACCATTTTATTGGATAATTTATCTTCAATAATTCAATTTTCCTAATTTCAGGTTGTTTTTTTCAAACTTCGGTTGAACTAGAGCTATTTCAATGTGTGATCAGTTTCAATGACACACTTGTCTTTGTTATGTAATCATTAGAAGGCAAATAAACCAATCAGAGCATACAATTCAGGCCCAAACAGAGAAATAATGCATATATATATATATATATATATATATATATATATATATATATATATATATATATATATATATATATATTCCCTCATCAGCAGAAAACTTATCTCCTTTTTGCTTTGCTTTCACCCAACTAGCCATAGCTAAAAGCACACACACACATACATATATATATATATATATATATATATATATATATATATATATACATATATATGCTCATTATATTGGGATCACTGAGATAAACAAATAATCTTACATGTGTTGAACAAGAGTTAGTTTACTAAATATCACTTTTTCAGCATAAAGAACTGATAGTTTAAACATTTACTCTTCATTATGTTTTTCCGGAAAACATCCCCGAATACTTTATCTCAGTTGTCATCTTAGCTTATGCCGAACTATATTCATACTTGTTCAATAAAACATTTCGACTTTTCTAGTGATCATTACCCAACAAAAGACAAGAGAAGTAACGTATCCTTGATCAACCTTCCTTCCAATTAAAAGAAAAATATCGCAACTAACACAGCATGCTACAAAAAGACGTTGATATCGTGATAGTTTTCATTGAGTAACAAATCAGATCTGATGGATTATTTTTGTTCATCGATTTAAGATTAGTTTTTTTATTCACTCCAACGAAAATTTTCTCCGTTTCTCCGCACTTGATGAAGATTCCTATACACCCCTTCTCCGTCTCGTCATCCTAAAAGTTTGTAGGCCGAAATTGTGCAGAGCGGGGAAGCAGATACTATTGATTTGAAAAGTATTATTCTTTTTGCGTACCCAGATCTTACAAATGGTAATTATGATATTTTGGGCTAAGCAATCGGCAGTTCGCATATTAGTACTTTAGTTTCAGAGAGAGAGAGAGAGAGAGAGAGAGAGAGAGAGAGGGGGGCTTGGTGCATGCTGCTTCTATAACTGCTGACTTGAAATCACAAACTACTTGCTATTTTCACTTTTCATTTATTTTTTGAAAAAGAGTTACATAAAATGAACTCATGTGTTTGTGTATCTCTGTTCTCCATTTTTTCTCTCTCCACCGAATCACACTTGCATCGATCTCTCTCTCTGTATTTTTTTCCAATCCCTTTTTATATCTTTTACTCCTTGTATCTTAATTTGAGTGTGGTTATGGGTGTCTGTGTTCTAGCACTCCTGGCCATAATGTCTACAGAATTGAAAATTGGCATCGGTACTCCACTAAATGCCCTTGAGAAATGTTTTTATGTTTATTCAAGAGAGAAAAGTTTCATGAGCCTCCGGGGGGCCTGGTCATTCAGATCTGTTAATAACACTCAGATATTTCCAAATGTTTCCAGTGGAAAACGTCAGTGATGTCATAAATAGAATTCATTCTGACCATATCTATTCTTTGATGTGATTCTTCTAAATTTGATGGTACGGTTTTTCAATTATTGACTACGATGGCAATTCACTTTTCTCATTCTTTCTTCTTATCTTCAAAGTTACTTTATATATTTAATTTTTTCCTCTCTATTAGAAATCGTCAACCAAAACTGTCACCATGACCTTTAAAATAGATTTATTCTTCTTTCAAGTTGCTTTGGCTGGCCATGTTATGTATTATGCATACGAGCCACGCCAATAGAGTTGAAGTACTGAAAATTCGAGTGTTTACTTACTATTTCTATTATTATTTGGACTATCCTCATCTTGGTTGTTTTTCATACAACGTTTCAGCCGTTGTACTCTACGGCCTTCATCAAGTATCATCTGGTAGGTGTGGGGAAGTAACTAACCAAACCTTTTATTTAACTGACATGGGTATGTAGACCGCACTCCCTTCTTAGCAGTAGTAGTATTTTCGAATTATTATTGTCTCACACTGGGATTGAACCTAGAACCATTAGATTACTTCCAGTAATTCTGTCTGATTCTGTAACCATTACGCTAAGTGTCTGTAATAATAGAAAGAATAATAATACCTCATCTCAAAAATTCTGAGAAACGTTTACTTACTATTACGTCTGGATAGAAAAGTTTTGTTTTTTTTTAATTTCCTTGTATTGAATAGGGTTTTAGTGGGGTTCCAATTTACAATGTAAATTAATCCTACATTGAGCCATGTGTTCAGAGGAAACTATGAATGTTTTGCTGAAATTTTCGGACTTTTTTATGATCACAGTCTGACAAAAACTGAGAGATGTGACAAATTCACTAATCAAAACATCATCTGATTTTTTAATTGATCATACTTCAACGTGGCAAGCTGCCAGAAGACATTAATCTCTTGACGGTTTTCATCCAGGGACTAACCAGACCTACTCATTTCTTTGTCTGTTCTTCTTTATTTCGTACCTCATTTCAATATGGTTGAAACTTCTCCGGATTTCATGTAATGAACAACGTTTTATCAATTGTTTCCCCAGTCACAATACACTTTCTGTTCTCTCTGTGATATTTATTAATAATTCATGTGCCTATTTATTTGAATAAAGGCTTGAAATACATTGCATTATACATTTTTATCTTATGGTGTGTTACGTAGAGAAGACACTTAATATACGGTTTATTGCTTCATAGATTATGAAATATTTTACCAAAATTGGCTTTCGCAGAGAGTGCCATGATGTAAACGGTGGAAGATAAAGAAAAAAAAAAGCATTATGCTATTGTTTGCCAACCAGCTTTCCAAACGTATACAGGTTACCCCGCTATCCAAAAGTAGGGTGTTAGCTGAACTGACTTGAAAAGAGGGCGCAATTACAATAGAACCATATGGGAAAATCTTTCGAGCGTTCCAAGACTCAAAAGTTATGATTATGTTATGTTAGGTTGAGACATTGGAGATCGAAGTTCATCAAATATTTTTTTACTTCTTTTTCTCGAATTTTCTTCCTCTTTAATCTTCTTCCTCTCACCATTTTCTTTTTCAATCCCATTATTATTCCTCAATCTCATACTTTTCTTATTATTATTAATATTATTATAATTATTATCATTATTATAATTATCATTATTATCATCATCATCATTCTTCTTCTTATTATTATTTTTCTTCTTCTTATTTTTCATTTTCTTCTTCTTATTATTATTATTATTATTATCATCATCATTCTTCTTATTATGATTATTTTTCTTCTTTTTCTTCTTCTTTTTCTTCTTCTTCTTATTATTATTATTAACGCTACGTTATATCATTTTCTCGGCATCCTACCATATTCTCTTTCTGTTTCCTTTCATAACCTCTTCTCTTCCTTCCATTTCTTCCCCTTTCTTCCTTTCATTCATTCATTCATTTCCATTCCATTGATTTTTTTTCTTTCTCTGATTTCTCATTCACCTCTATCTTTGATATATTCACGTGTTCTCCCTCCGTTCTTTCTCTTCCTTCATTCATCCTCTCTTCTTTCTTCGCACTCCCATGTATACATTTATGCATCCCTTTCTCTTTCCGAATCCTAATTTTTGCCACATTGTTCTCCTCATTCTTCGCTTCCCTCTTCTCTCTTGTCTTTTGTCTCGGCTAATATTTCTTTCTATTATAACATTTTTATCTTCATAAACAAAGTCACCTTGATCTTCACGTCTTTGCTCCGCCATTATTATTGTTAATGTTACAGCTTTTGTTCTCACATTTTCAGATGTTTTCTTCCACGTCATTTCCGGCTTTACATCCAACGCCCCCACGAACCCAACCCCATAATCTGTAGCGCAACTCCGTCGAGATAAAATTGTCATTCAAGGCAGGAGGATAATGTTTCCATTTTCTTTGCATTTGGGTCCAGCTGAAACGTCTCAGAGTTTTATGGATCGAGGAATAAACACTTTATCCAGCATCAGAGGGATAAACACTTTCTTCAGCGTCAGAGGCATTGCTAAGTAATCGATGTTAGGATACAACAATCTTGTAGGGAAAGAAATGAGTGAAGGTTTTCAGAAGATTTAATGAAGGAAGAAAATAGGAAAATCTGCTGGAAAGATGGATGAAAAAGGAAATGGAATGATGACCCCCAAATTGAATGAAGTGAAAAGCGCATATTTTCAGATTTCACTGCGATTGCAATTTATTCCAATTAAAACAAAACAGGGATAAATTTTAGATTTTTAGACTGCTATATAAAATAATATCATGAAGAAGTAATATGACAAATTTTGAAAAAAGTTATTGATCAAATTCATTTTGTTTACGGTGTAATCCAAACTTTTCAGGTTTCGCCTCGAATCCAGGAAAAGAAAAATAAGAAAAGAAGGATGATTAATATGAAATCATAGATAATTCTTGATTAAGGAAAGACAAAGATAAAAGAAGATTAAGAGAATGACAGGTAAATGAAAGACAAAATTTTAAAAAACTAGAAAGCAAGAAGAAAGATGATTGGTTGAATCGACAAATGAATTTATGAATGAGGATGATGATTGCCATGATAATCCATAATTGAACAATCTTTGCGTTGAAAAAATTGTAAAAAAATCAATCGAATCTAAAATATGGTCAGAATAAATTATATCAACGTGGTTAGAAAAAAATCGAGATGGCATGATGAACAAGACGAGTTCAGGAAGTATTGGCTTCTCAACAACCATGATAGAGGTCAGGCGAATCTTGAGGAAAGGTATTCCAATGACAGACGACTGTAATAGCTTAACATTTCTTGTGTTTTCCATTCTGAAAATCCTGAAATAAGTGAAAAACATCTAGAAATAAGTGAATTCTGGAGAATCTGGATATCATAACGAAACCCAAAAATTAAGGCAATTATCGAAGTCGATAAAAGGTTTCCTTCAAAAGATATGACCAAAATCCAACATTTTAAAAGCAGGTGGAGTGGAGTACTGGTGTTAATTCTCAAGTTTGTTCACAAAACGGTTTAGTCAGGAGTGCTGGAAGATGCACACATAGACAAAGTCAAACAAATATTGAGAAGAATATAGAACAATGCACCATGTTTGATAGCTTCATCAGTTCAATGTACAAGAAAAAGATGAAGTATGTGGAGAGAAGCACAGATAGACTGACAGCCAACGAAACATGTAGGAAAAGAGAGACCAGTTGAATGAAACAAGCTGATAGAAAGTTTTTTAAAAAGTATTCAAGAAAAATAACCAAATAAAGGTCCAATTGAATATTCCAAAATAATGGAATATGTGAGAAAGGAAATTCCTCTTAGACATAGGAGGTACTGTCTGAAGACGATGTGGACCATGGACACCCCCTAGTTTTACAGAAGCCCACCCAGTACATCGAAGAAGGTGGCTCAAGATAAAAAAGATTAGATGATCTAAAATGTGAGAAATATGAAAGCGTAAAACATGTGCAAAAAGGTGTGTATGAGATAACAAAGTCTTATCCGCCAAAATATGGATGTTTTTAACGCATTAAAGGAAAAAATAATGGATGAAGAATCAAAAGAAGGAGCTAAGAATAGATAGATCGGGAAAAAGATGATGGAGACGGAATTACAAAGAGAGAAGGACTTGTTGGCTGGCACAAGAAAAGATCAAGACAACAAAATAGGCTAAAAAGGGAAGAGAGGTGAAAGCTGTATCCATTGGCTCTTAGAAGAAGATCGAACGAATAAACGGAGGTTGGAGAGCAAAAAGAAATCGAAATTAGAAATAGAAAAAATGCAGAAAGTGATAGAAAAGAAAGAACGAATGATGAAAAACCCGTTCGAAGAAAAACCGAGATGCCGGTTGGAAATATAGACCAAACGAAATAACAAGCGACGAAAATGAAAAGTTACTAGTAAAGAAGAATAGTCCCCCCCCCCAAAAAAAACAACAACAAATGAATGAATGAGTTAGTCTGATTAGTAACTCAATGCTCTTTAGCTGCATCTTCTTTTTTTTGGGGGGGGGGTATCAATTAAGAATATGAAAAAAAGGAGCGACTAATAAATAAGTTACTTCTCTCCCTTTTTGTTGTAACAATGAACGTCCAAACTTTAGAAAAAGAGCGTGATCAGTAAAAAGAAGTCTGATTTTTCTGAGAGCAAGCAGAAACATAATGTAGGTGTTCAGTTTAGTATAAACTTGCATTGTAAATTGAACTATTTGAAACTTATCTAGAGAGAGAATCTCTGAGAAAATTGTTATATAAATTTTAAAATTTTCAGCCTTTCACGTCGATTGGTGCAGTCTGTAAGCGTGGTACATACGTAAACGTATTTTTGTTTATTTGCAGTCTACGTGTGCTCTATTTGTTTCTGTCTTTATATTTGAGTCTTTGCGTTTCAAGCGTAGATTTTACATGCATACATAGCCAGCCAACCAGAACAATATGAAACCTGAAAAAATCCATGTTTTAAAAAAGGTCTGAGAAATTTACATAGCCGAAACAAGTAAACGGAAGAGCAATATATACCCAAAATGAAATTCGTATCAAACATCAACATTTTCAGAACAAAAAACGAAAAAAAACAAAAAAAGGGGGGGGAAGAATTATTTGTTTTGATTTGGGGGCTATAAAAATTTAACTCTTAACGGATCAAATAGGAATCGTATGGCCTATTTCTAGCGTATAGTTGTTCTCAGCAGTCAGGTGAGTCGTGTTATCATCAGCATCCTGTCGGTTAGCGCTATTTGCATCCGTCACGTGATTGCAGTCTCCCTTGTGTGCTAATGGAAACCAGTAAAGACATAAAATCCCACTCTATTCTCTGAGTCTTCTGTGATCTGTTCGGAGAGAGATGCATAATATCCAACCTTGGAATGGAACGAGCATTAAGCAAATGTCAAATAGGCATTTAATATCATCTACACACTTTCAGAGAACAATATGATGCTAAAATTGTATTCTATTTATGTATGATGCATCCCTCAGCATTTTGATACATAATATTAGAATAAACAATCTTTGAAAATACATAACTTAAAAAAGGGTTCAATATCCGTCTCAGTGGTTATATATATATATATATATATATATATATATATATATATATATATATATATATATATATATATATATATATATATATATATATATATTTATATATATGTATATATATATATATTTATATATATATATATATATATATATATATATATATTTATATATATATATATATATATATATATTTATATATATATACATATATATTTATATGTATATATATATATATATTTAAATATATATATATATATATATATATATTTATATGTATATATATATATATGTATATATATATATATATATATATATATATATATATATATATATATATATATATATATATATATATATATATACGTGAAGCTAAACGATGATAAAGTATACGACAAATGCTGGTGAATCAATACAGATTGTACATTCTATTCCATACAGAAAAGATTCCCAAACGAAGGGTTCGGACATTACAACTTTTCCTCCCTATTCGTAGGTCAGACTCACTCTGTAAAGTCATTGGTCATTCAGGCTTACCTGCGTAGAGGTCAGCTACGTGATGGTAAGGAGCAGAAGAAACGAGGTCAGATGTTTTTCATAGAGTTTTGAGTATAGAGTATAGAGTATAGATTATATATATATATATATATATATATATATATATATATATGTGTGTGTATGTGTATGTATATATATATATATATATATATATATATATATATATATATATATATATATATATATATGTAGAGAGAGATTCACTTCATTTTATTTACAGTAAGTACCTAATGCAATCAATGCATAGATAGTATTTCTTTTTGTATTTAGTTACTATATGTATTTACTATGTAATGATACAGATTCAAATCAGAGAGGTCTTAAATTGAACTTACT
>OY735232.1:3398127-3410627 GCA_963457665.1 Thysanoteuthis rhombus | reverse complement strand
ATCTTTCTTACTGATCTGTCGATACGAATTGCGAGGATGACCTCGGGAGTTGATGCCGATAAAGATTGAGTGCGACCTACAAAGAAAAGCATTGAAGACAAGAATCAAGCCGGGTTGAAGTTTTGGGGATTTTTTTGTAAATAATTTGATGGAGGCTTGGAAATGGCTACACGCGTAGGAAATTGGTACGTTTGTTCTGTGAAGTGTCAACGATTCGGTTCTCTGTTTGTGAGAAGATTATTGACTAGGTAGAAAAGAATGAAAATGGATGATGACAGAAAGAGAAAAAAAATCAGAAGAAGGGGGAATAATACAGAGGGAAAGAGATAAAGAAAGCAAAACAGAAGGAAAGAAGGCAAAAAGTGGAAAAAAAATCGAGAAAGAGAAAAGGAAAAATGACAGAAAGAAAACTAAAAAGGACTAAAAAAAAAGAAAGAGATAGGAAAAAGAAAGAGGGAAAGTCAAAGAGGATAAGAGAGAAAAAGAAAGAAAAAAAAAGGAAGAATGCAAAAGGGAATTGAGAAGAGTGAGAAAAACAAAGGAAAAGGAAGGTGAGAAAAGAAAAAAGAAGGATAAAAGAGAGAAAGATAAAGAAAACACTGAAAGAGCAAAAGAAAAAAATAAATAAATAAAAGTAAGAATCGAAATGAAAGTTGAACGTGAAGTAAATTAGGTTTCAGGTTTTAGCAACAATCATCGGTACCACCGAGAGAAAAAAAATGCTGTAACTCTAAAAAGAACAGGACTTGTTTTTGAGAATTGAGAAAAAAAAGCTCTCCAAAAAAGTTCAATGAGTGCAGGGGAGTTGAAAAAAAAAAAAGTTAAAGTGACATACTTTTGGGGGAAAAGAAGAAAAATAACTCTGCGTAGGAAGGTTTAAATCAAGTTATGAATGGAAGGTAGTTGACTTTTTTGTTTTGAGATGAGGGCAATGTTGCTAACTTTATTCCCCAGTTTCCATCAAAAATTGAGTAGAAAAATCTTAAAGCAGATAGAAAAATCTAGATTTACATGGAGAGAATCTAAATTAGGAAAGACTGAGTGAGGTGGGTAACTCACATTTTACAATATCGGTCGGTGACGGCAATCTCGGCTGGAAATACACAAGTAGATCTACATAAACTATCATAGACCAAAATGGATAGCATGATTGGAATAATATAGTAGAGATACTTAATTATCAATTGAAGAGCAAATTACTCGAAATAATAAATGAAAATATAAACGTCAAAATAGGACACGATTTTAACTAAATTTATCCTTAAGAAATAGGTATTTTTTCTAAAAGTATCTAAAAAAAATACCAGCACAAGACTTGGGATTTTTTGGTACCAAATGACAACAGGCACCCCAAAAAGCATTTTTTTTAAACAAAAAATATTATTTAGATAGTGCTTGATGGTGTACCCATGCCAAGTCCAAAGGTTATAACCCAAATATTGTGACCAGGAGCGCCCGAAGATACACGTAGACATCAATGTAAACGCAGACACTCAAAGAAAGAAACTTACAGATTGGTCGGTCGAGACATTTGTAGGCTTATGGTGATTCGAATTACAAATGAGAAAGTAAAGCAAATATGTTTTGAGATGATTATTGAATGAATGAGTTAATGAAGGAAAAGAAAAAGGGAAGAAGTATTTGATGTACAGAAATCATGAAGAAAAAGATATGAAAAAAGGAGAGAAGAAAGGAAAGGAAGGAATGAAACAAATCGTCAACAATAATGGTGGCGATAAAAATGGTCGGGAAGTACAAATAAACTGGGAAAAGATTTATGCGAAAAGTGCAGAGGAAGATGGAAATAGCGAGAAAAAGAAGGAACAGGTAGTGAAATAATTTGAAAGAAAAGAATGAAAGAAATAAAGAAAGACAGGAAAAATAAACCAAGAAAGGAAAGAAAGAATAGAAAGAAAAATGAGTGAATGGTAAAAGGTATAAAAAGGATGATAAAAGTTGAGGAAGATAAGGAGACGACAGGGTAGATAGAAGTGAGATAGAAGCGAGGGAGCTATTTGGAAAGCTCAAAAAATGGATTAAAAAATAAGTTTGAAAAAATATAAACAGGAAGGAAAGGAGGAACTTGAGATATAAAGAATAAAGTTGGGAAAAAAGAAAGCAAAACGCTGTGGAAGCCAGAAGAAAAAAAGAAGAAGAAAAAAGAGGACAAAGGAAGAAATTAAGGAGAGATTAAAAGCAAAAAGCGAAAGCAGGAGACAAGGAAGAAATTAGGGAACAGAGGAAAGGGATAAGACATAGATGAAGAAAGAAAGAAAGAAAGAAAGAAAGAAAGAAAGAAAGAAAGAGAGAAAGAAAGAAAGAAAGAAAGAAAAAAGATTAATACGGAAAAAAAAGAAAGAAAAATTAGGAGAAATAAGATAGATAAATAGATGGAGAAGGAAAGGGGGAAAATAAAGGATATGGGAGAGGAAGACAGGAATAAAGAAAAAAAGAAAAAATCATGAAACAAAAAAAAAGAAAAAAAAGTAAAAAAGCAAGGAGGATGGAAGGAAAGAGAATGAAAGAAAGAAATTAGAAGAGGATTTTATTTGAAGTATTAAGCAAAAGCAAGAGATAAGGCAAAAATAAAAACGAGATAACAAAAACAAAAAAAGAAATTAAGAATTACATTAGGAAACGAACGGAAAGAAAAAGGAAGAAAAAAGATTGAAAGTAAGAAAGAGAGTAAGGAGAGAGATGTAATAAGGAACAATGGAATGAAGAAAGTAGGGAAAAAAGAAGAAAGTAAGAGAAGCAAAATGAAGGAAAAAGAAAGATAATTGATAAGAAAAAAAGAAAGGATGATAAATAGAAATTGAAAGAAAACTCTAAAGGATGAAAGAGACTAGGAAAGAATTAAAAAGTATTACCCAAAGGCAGGAGACGAGGAAGAAATAAACAAACAAAAGATTGAAAGAAAAATGAAGAAAGAGAATAACTGGTAGAGAAAAACGAGATAGAATAAATTAACATACAAAGTAAAAATCGAAGAAGTATGAAAAAAGTTAAAGTAAGCAAGAAAGAATAAAATGGAAACAAAAGATATGAATAACGTAACCATAAAAAAGACGGTAATAATAAACGGTTCTGGTTATTCACTCAATAAAAACCCATTTCTCTTGGCAGCACGCTGAGTCTCAGGTGATTGATTAGAATATTGATAAAAAAATATAATCAATGTTTTATCACTAAAAGTCCGATTTTTCAATGACTGAACTTTAACACTGATAGACATAAACTAATTGACCAATTTAGCACAAACATATCACAAATCAAACCTACCCAAAAATCTTATTTTTGATTTTACAATTCGAAGCCAGCCAGTATCACCTAAAAACCTTAGAAATCTTTGTTGGTCTATGTTGACAGCTTTGTTTGACAGTTTTCAACAAAACAAAAAAAACTCTTGAATACAGTATAAATGTACAAGAGTAAAAACTGATCGGAACAACAATTTCACCGAGAAAGAAGGAAAAAAATTAAACGAAAATGTCGAAACTGGAAAAATAAAAGCCAGAAAAGATAAAGAGAGGACTAATAAATGCGTAGAAAGAAGAACATGAATATAAATACAAAGCAAACAATAAAGATTTCTCTGTCAAAGAAAGACTAACCTAGTTTGTTTATTTGCTGTAGAAACCTTTAGCATCACCAGAAGAAAACAAACATTCTTAAGAAAAGATATTATCAATCCTCTAAAGAACTAACTTGCTCTCTCTCTTTTTTTTTATCACACTGTGTCAAGAAGAAGGGCGGCTTTTAGTGATGTTTTAAACTTTATTTCAAAGAAAAACACATAGGAACCCGAACTTTTTTTTTCTAAAGGGAAATTGTCGTTTTCAAGATATTTCGTATTTCTCTCTCTCATTTTTTTTATCGTCCGTTTTTTTTTTAAACATTAAGCAAGTAAATCAACTGGATTCTGTTCTCATTTTTTAATTAAAAAAAAACATTAACAACAAAGTGTTCTAATTGAAGCCGGGTAGCTTAAAAGCACACGAAAAAACTTGCTTAAGATCAACAATCTAAGAGAATGCAGCAAATTAAGAAAAAAACCTCCTCTGTTAGGCATTTATTTCAGCAAACAAACCAACCTTTCTTCTCCTTTGAATAGGTCGGTCCAGAAACCGGAAAAATACAAGGGCAATTAAGGGAAGAGCGTGTGCACCTTTATAAAAATGTTTTGATTTGAAAAGGAACACCTCCCTACTATCAGCACTGTCTCTATCTTATGACAGTTTTCAGGTTAAGAATGAGACAAAGCTCTCTCAGTTGTGGGATATAAACAATGATGGATATGTATTTGTGTACTACGTATAGGGCATGTACAGATTCTTGGAACGATATAAATAGTTATATCCCAATTAGTACTCATTAAACATACAAATAACGGAAATTGAGAAGTAGGTATACACCGTATCCCACATCTCAGAATTTCATCTCCGGGAACTGATAAAAGAGAATCTTCATGAAAAAAAAGGGGAAATTGAAAAACGTAATTGACCACTGATCATTGATATATATATATATATATATATATATATATATATATATATATATATATATATATATATATATATATATATATATATATATATATATATATATATATAAGACGATGTCAATAATTGAATGAAGCTGTTAAACTGTTTTACTAAAGTTAAGTCTTCAATATGCCCAGTAATGCAACCAATATACAACTAAGACGGGCTGATACTCTAGTTCTATCAACAATATCCAACAGCAAAGGGCCCTGAATGATTTTGACATTTTAAACACATAAAATACCTTTAATTGTATTTCTATAATAAATCGTAATTAGTCCATGGTTTACGCGATATTGTTAAATCATTATTGTGCTTATTGTTATCAATCTATGGATCACTCAAACTGCACCTTTTTAGCTTACAATCAAAACTTGAACTTCGAATCGAAAAAGTTGGACTACAATTTAAAAGTAGCAAAAATATATTATTAGTTGGAATATGAGTTAATTACTATAACGAGATACGGTATTTGTTCATAAACATTAACAAACACAAAATATGTTCACGAAGATAGATAATCAGAATCTAAAACCAGGTCGCACATTGAAGCTCTTTGGAAGATCTTGTACCAAGGTTTGAACTGAGTGCTTTTATATTAGATTTTATGATCTTCTACACAACAGAGAGATTATTGAAGCCATTGCTTTATTGATCACTCCATCGAGCTTGAATTTTACTCTGTTTGAGCAGCTCTGGCTTGTGGTGTGCATCAGCCTGCGTTCCCGGGTTGCGCTGTATGAAAATTTGAGCAAATTAGTGTAATTCGCGCAAAACCATTCAAATTTTCGAGCAAATCGGGCCCTCCATCTACCTTAATCAGAGATTTCTTCTAATCGTATGGTGGTGAATCCATTTTTATGTCAATTGATCATTTGGGATTTAGCAGCGTTTTTTTGTTAAGATCATTACGACAAAGTTGGTGAACTCACCAGGATTTCTGTAATTTTTTGAAGTGAAAGATGAAGGATCGGTATTATTTCATGAACGCTGAATATTTTTGAAATCTTGGAGCCAATTCCAGACTTTTGGCATTCTTGACAAATGGACATTTCCTTCACAACTTGTCTCTTCACCATCGATACAAACGTGATTTTTGCTTATGATTCCAATTGTGTTGATTTTTTTATAGAATGATTGCCTCTTGAGCAATTTGATAAGTAGATATTATCGTATATTTTTGCAGAAAATTCTAATATCTAAGATATAAATCAGTTCCTGAATTTTCAAGAAGTGAATGAAAAAGGTTGTAATTTTCCATTTTCGACTCAAACTTCAGGCCATCTAATCACCCATTTTTTTTTTATTCATTGACACCAAAGTTCAATGCTTTCCTATAGAAAAATCAATAGCAATAACTAACATTTGCTTCAATGACGATGGCTTTCGTTCCGATTTTGATTCACTGAACACGAATTTTCAGCAGGAACTAGCTAAAAATAAATGGAAGTCAAATTTGCATATTACGTTCCTCAACATATTATTCGTTACAGACAAAGATACTTCGATGGTTGAAGCAAGACAAAGAACAAAAGTAAGAGAGCGGTGAGGTAGTGATAAAGTCAGAGGAAAACTATAAAAAATGAATTCAAAAAGATACTTGACCACATATCGTTAATATCATCAACATTTTATCGTCTCTTGCTGTTGCATAGACAATCTTCAAGATTCGTCAATCCTCACTACCATGGATGTCATCGATGTCATAGAGTAAATACTTTCTGAACTCGTTCAGTTGGTCAAATTTTATTTAATGCCAGCCACAGTATTGCATATGATCTCTGGATATAAACGTTGTGGGTCGTGATGTCTAGGAGTTGTCTGACATTCTTGTAACATGACCAGTCCAGTGCCATTTGAACCTTTGGGTTCAATTGCAATTGTTGAAATGCAATCGTGATTATTGTTTCAATTTCCCTCGACCTGCTAAATTTGACGTGTCACTATAGATAGAGTAGTTATAAAAAATCAAATTTTTGGAGCTTTTGTCAAATAAATAAAACTTTGTCTCTCTGCGCGTATTCTGGTAACAGCATTTATTTTTCTGTGCCATAAACGCAGTGATGGGTGCAGATAACAAAAATGGTAACTCAATAAACGAACCGCTCGTATTTAGGTTTGGTTCGTTTTTATTGATCAAAAGCAGAAAAACACACCTTTCAGAAATGCTGATTTGTTGTAGCTTAGAAATAGCTTCACTAAAAAGTATCACCCGTCAAAATCAGATGACAATCAAAGAATCCAATCATGAATCATTGAATAATCAAGTGAGATTCAAAATTAGTTTTCATTCAACGTATATCTTATTTGAAGCTCTATATCAGAGCTGTAAAATATGATAATACCAATTCTCTAAGTCTGTTTTTAAAGGTTTTAGAGCAAAAAGAAATGAAAAAAGCTGAATTTATGCAATATAGCCGTTTTTATTTCTACCGCTGAATTGTTTAGCAATCTATTAATTGAACTATTTCCTTTGCTGCCAAGTGCTGATTTTACAGCAAAGAGCATTATAACACCTAGTTTGTTACTAGATATAATTTAATTTCGGCTAAGAATGAATCTTCGAAATATCAACATGTTTTAGGTCAGACATAGAGCCTTCCAAAAAAGTATAACATAACAATAGAATATCTTGGTGTGCATAAAAAATTGAAAGAACAAATGAAAATCAAACGTTAGTTTCCCTTTTACATATTTGAAGCTCCAAATTACAAGATAATACAATTTCAGTTCTCTGGGTCTGTTTTAAAGGATTTTAGAGCAAAAAGAAACGTTTTTCAGTTATGTTTGCTTCCGTTAGATTTCTAGTGGTTCATCAGTCTCACATTTCCGTTACTTCCATGATGGAATTTATAGCAAAGTGTATTGTACTGCTTAATCTGTTGCTAAATCTAATTTAATCTTCACTAGAAATTGTTTACCTGAGGAATGAATAAAATTCAAATGAATAAAAAAAAGTTTGAGACGAAACAAAACTTCGAGGAAGAGAAATGAAGAAAATAATGGAGATAAAATTAGACTGGTTGCTGCAGGGTGAAAAGATTATTACTGAAATTTTGTATCTTATATATAAGTTAGGTATTATAAAAAAAAATTTCCAGAAAAATGTATTTTTTTATCTATAAGAATGAGATAAACCCTTGCATGCCTGTGTAATATTTTTTGTTTGATTTTCAAGGCTTTTCAATTGAGCTAAGTCAGTAAGATAGCTTCCTGACTATCAGTTGGTCATGAGTTCGAATCACAGTAAGAGAATTTGGATTCCACATACCTGTAAATATCCCTATTTTTTGTTAGGGCTGATCTTGATTTTTTTACAAAAACAAGAAGCTCTTACCTCTTTCGTTGTCCTTGTCAAAGGATATTAGGAAGAAAGTAGAACGAAGTGGCAAAAGGAAAAAACAAGAAGAAAGAAAAAGAAACGGTTTTCCTCACAATTTTCACCAGTTGAGCGTTCCTACGTATATAAAAAAAAACTTACGTGAGCTAAAATAGCAGAAAACGAAGAGACAATTGATATTGATTAATCAGGGAAAATCTGCATGATTTCTAGAACCTGGAATAAAGAAAGGAAGAGTAAGTTGAATGTCAGAAGCTTCAGGAGACTGGGTCACTTGAGAGTGAGGAAGAGGATAAGAGTTGTCTATATCATGGCTGCTTTCGAAAAGCGAACATAATTTTCACTTTTCGACCTTTTTTCGTATGAGCTAAAAATTGGCAGAAAGCAAAATTCTACAAGCAAGGAATGCCGTTTTCTCTTTTCCCAAATTACTACATCACCAAAATGTTAATTCTGCCATTTTCAACTTTTAAATCAGAACAAAAAAAGTCGATGTAATTTCAACAAATCGAAATTCTATATGCATTTTTCAATTTCTATATTTGTCCTCCCTCACAATTTTTTTATGTCAACACATGATGATGTATTCAATGATAAATTTTCAGTTTTGATTACGTATAATAAACAGAATTTTGTTAAATTAAACGTGATAAATGAAATGTAATAATCATTCAACAGTCAATTGAACTTCATTTGCTGTTTTTTGAAGCAGAGCATGTCTTACCTGAGAAATGAGCACCCTTTAAGTGAGGTGACTCATCCATCGTAAGCTTATGCAATGCTCTTCCATAGGAATAGAGCACCCTGATGGATGGAGAATTTATGCGTAAATAGATATATCGCTTAAATTCAGCCTTACTGACCGTCCAGTTCCATAGCTCAGATGTAGGATATCGGCCTCTGGGTCTGAAGCAAGGGTTCCAATCCTGCTTTGCGGTACTGGATGGGGTGTTTATTTGCTGCCCCACTGCGGCAAAATAAGACACAAGGTCGAGCTTAATGAGGGAAAAATAGGAAACCATCCGTGGTTTTATGTTCAATGCAATAGCAAAATATCTCAGAAGTTGCTGTCATATTCGAACGACGAGTGTAGATTAGTTTTAATCATAATTTGTATAATCGAAAAAACGGAATGAAAAGGTTCCAGTTCTTTTTTGTTTCTAATTCATCATCATCATGTGCATCGTGTACATCATCATCAACCTTTTAACATCTGTTGTTGAACATGAAAATTTGCAGGCATTCACCAAACCTCTCAAACGTTGGCGTCGTCATCTCACCTTTTCCGTCAACAGTTTTGAATATAATCTCTGGGGATCCGCGTTGTGAGTCCATCGGTTGTCCGACATTATTGCAACATTTCCTGCCCATTGCTACTTCGTTTTTTCTTTTTTTTCTTTGTATGGGATTTCATGACATCTCAGACTCCTGTTTTTTTTCTTCTATTCTGTGCTGTCTCGTTGTCTCTACATGCGATGTTAATATCCTTTCTTGTGCACATCACATGATTCTAAGTTCAAGAGTTAGTCTTCTGGTTATATTTTATGTTTCTGCTCCATAGATAACAATTCAAAGGTGGAATTTTTTGTACCTTTCTATACAGAACAAATAGGATTTTGTATGTTTACTCTCTTAAACTCACAAGAAGTAATTTACACATTCTTGGTTTTCTTCATCTCTTGAATCTTTTTCTTTGTCGTTGATTGTTTTGGTTCTTTGAATGAAGATACCATCAAACTTTCCATTTGCCTTCTCTCTGTTAGAAACTGTCCAAAAGAAACTGTCCAAATATGTGTCTTCAGTTTTCAAGTCGATCTGGCTGGTTTGATGCGTATGTATAGATGTATCACGCGTACAGGGCATACCAAAGAAACTAAAGGGCTGAAGTTTCCAAAATTTACTCAATAAGTCAACAATCTTTTTTTTAGATTTCCCCGGGGGGTTTCAAACTTCAGAGTCATTTTATGCTACATTGATACCCAGTTACTGTCAGCATTTATATTTGCTGGATTTTTTTTTTCTCAGTTCAAATCACTATCAAATAAAAAGCCAGGGAAGTATCTTATTCACTGATCTTCCCCAACTTTCAATTTTATAAAAGTGATCGTCCCAAACCCATAACCGTTTCTATAGATGACTAACAAGTCCTGTTTACTTATCGTCTGGTTGATTTTCAAGATTCTACAATGGTTCTTTTATTCCTGCTTCTTTTTCCTTTCTTTCACTGTTTTTTTTCTTCTGGTTCATTGTCAGTCCTTACTAAAAGCTAAACCTCTCCGCTCCCTTTGTACATACAACTGAACAAAATCAGGCTTGCTAAGAAAAGAAAGCGTCAAGTATCCAGCGTCTTTTAACAGCAAGTCATGTTGAGGGTAATGAATTAAAAATACGTATATATTTATGATTTAAGCGTCTCACTTTTTGTTGGACAATGATCACTAAGAAAGTACGATTTGAAAAAAAAAACGAGCGTGAATCATGCCAAACAATTAAGTGTTTCTCTGCTGTATATGGTACCATCTAAAACAGATGTTAGCTGAACTTGCTAATAATTACGACTTATGAGTTCGATTATCACTGATTGCTCAACACCTCCTACCAAATGTCATCGCAGTCTTGAAGTACCTCAGTAAGTGTCATTTCAAACTAAAATGCAATGATAGCCAATACATCGCATCAAAGTGGTTTTATCCAGTATGGGAATTATCTCCCCTGATCGTTAGATGAATTTAACAAAAAAGTAGAAAGTAAGGAAGGTGGATTCGATTGCCTAGTTGCACATCATCGCTCCCTCGATCTTAAAATCTGTGCATCTGGTATATATATATATATATATATATATATATATATATATATATATATATATATATATATATATATATATATGGGGATTCGCACTCTGCCCCAACCAATTTAACATGTAAAGATGGATGTATCGAGCACTCTATGAAATAAACCTGATACATCGAATGCTGCATTAAATTACATTATTCTATATTGCATCCCTGATTTGTTAAATTGTTAGAAAAAAAAGGTTGATCACTGCCGTCCGATGGAAAAATGCAGATGACTATGTGGAAGATAAGGAAATAATGGGTAGAGCAACACAACTAACAAGGGAAGAAAAATGGGAACAGAAAAATCTACACGGAGAATTCAAAAGACCGATACAGAATGTCGCCGACGAGAGATAATGAATATGGATACGCTAAAGATAACCTGAAAAGGAAAATAGAATAGTGGTCAATGACAGCTCAAATCAAACGCTTCGAGACAAACTATATCAAGGCAAAGAACGGTTAAATCCAAACAGCAAATGCCACCTACGTGAAAAAAGTAATGATACCTTAAACCAGGGTACGTGGTGAACTAGCCGAGAAAGAGTATAAAAACAGACACAAGAGGGCAGCATCAGTGATACACTGGGAACTGAGCAAACTAATAGGATTCAAACATGTGGACAAGCGGTATCAGCACAAATCGGAACAGCCATGGAGAATGGAATATGAGACCTACAACTCCCAGCAGGTGGCAATGGCCTCATCATCAAGAAAAGTTATAGTTAAGGTAACACGATCCACAGCGGTACTGTGACACGAGGTGACGAAACCTGAGGCGGGTTCGAGACCTGAAAAGACTTGGTGCCACTTAGTGATAAGCGACTGGCAACCGATGTGATACCGTGATCAACAGCACTGTTGTGGACTGTGAGAGAGTGACGAACAAGTTTAGGAGATTTGCAGTCACTTGACCACCAAGCAACTTATGTGAAAAAAAAAATGATAATAATTAGTATTATTATTATGATAATAATAAAAATTATTATTATTATTAATATTATTATTATCATTTTTATTATTATTATTATTATTATTATTATTATTATTATTATTATTATTATTATTATTATTATTATCATTAATATTATTATTATGATAAAAGAGAAGAAGAAAAAAAAAGAAGAAAAAAAACTAGGAAAAACAATTGTAAACTATAGAATTGAAAAAGAGAAAGTATAATGAATAGCCGGTGATATCTATCTATCTATCTATCTATCTATCTATCTATATATATATATATATACATATATGTATATACGTGCATACATATATATATATATATATATATATATATATATATATATATATATATATATATACGTACATACATATATATGGAGAGAGAGGGAGAGAAAGAAGAAGAAGAAGGAGAAGAAGAAGAAGAAGAAAAAGAAGAATATAGTAATGAGCGAGACAGAGGGAACAAGAAAGAAGAAAAACAGGGAAAGCAAAATTCAAGTACAAAATTCAAAAAATAACGAACAGAAAAGAATCTTGATTATAATTGAAAGCATAAAACAGCAAAATTATCTTTAAAAATAAAAAGACAAACGATGGCATTTCTCAAATTTTATTTAAGAAGGAATAATGAAGAAGAAAAAACACGAGGTTTCTTTGAAGATGAACGGTTAAAAAAATCGAAAATTAATATATACGAAAGCCTGGATGCGAAAGGCAAGAAGAGCACGAATAAGGCAAGTAGTACACTCCCCCCCCCCATCTCCAAAATAGCACTCACGGACGAGGTTAAACAAGTGCAGTTTCTTTATAGACAAA
>OY735232.1:3370627-3388127 GCA_963457665.1 Thysanoteuthis rhombus | reverse complement strand
GCTGATTTTTTTTTCAAATTGTGGACCAAACATTATATTTGCTTACTTTAGTTCATTGATCTGCTTTCTCAAGATTAAGAAGCTTCTCTTTATCTCCATATACGTTTAGTATGAGTAATTACATAAAATAGTTGCACGATCATGAATATATATATATATATATATATATATATATATATATATATATATATATATATATATATTGCTCATAAATATCTGATGGATATCGGATCAGAGTATGCGTTAAAACAGTTTATTAACTTCTGAATCAAACACTTTAGGGATTCCTTTTTTTGATTGAATAAAAATTTCAAATGAATTTAACTGAGTTCTATTCTGCTATCCGACTAAGACTCTGTCCAGAATCAACTAAGGTGACAGAAAAAGCCATCAAAACATTGTTATTTGGAATGGTTTCCAAATCAATTTACTACATAACCTCAAAAAACAATAATCCATGAATGGAAATAATCGACCTTGGGTAAGAAGATAGAGCTTAAGCTTGTTCAAATACTCTTGAAGATTATTACGTTTGTGTGTTACATATCCATAGAATAGTCACTTGATTTACAAATGAGTACTTTATCTGATATGAAATAGTTTTTTAGCTTATATATTCTTTACGCTGTATGAAAAAGTTACTTGATTTAAGTGTGCATGTGTGATATACTGAAAAAAATTTTGTACTTGATTTATGTCTGCGAAGAACGCTGATAATTATTGCTAACGCTCACATAAAACAATCCGGCCATGTAATAATACTTTCGAATGTTGTTAGATCGTCTAGATAAGGGTTCTTGCTCACTCTCCCACCCCTTCTCCCCCTCTTTCTCCAATCATAATCAATGCCCCCTTCTTTTGGATTGAGCACTCTTAGGGTAGGGCACTCGTCTACTATAAGCTAATATAGCAATGCTCTCCCAACTCTGGAATGGAGCACTCTGGTATATGCAGAATTATATGTAAGTGAATGTATCGCTTTATTCACTCCTACTGATCTTCAGTTCCGCATAAGACATGGGTATAGCATCTACATCTGGGTGTGAAGTAAAGGTTTCGACCCTACCTAGCGGTACTGGAAGGGATAATGGATTGTCTACAGCCACACTGAAGAGTTTTGATACAACGAAACAGCAGTCTGTGGATAACACAGTTATTAATTATCATTACATATATATATATATATATATATATATATATATATATATATATATATATATATAGATAGATAGATAGATAGATAGATGGATAGAGAGGGAGAGAGAGAGAGAGAAAGAAAGAGAGGTGAGAAAGACGGGATTCATATCTACACGAAATTGACATACATAAATAAAAAATAATAATTTTGGCTGATAATCATGTCTGATACTAAAATACACTTTACGCACTTTCCATCGTATTCAAATTAGGAATAGTTTGAGCGGAAACTAGCTACTGCTTTACTGAAACTTAATTGAAGGACACACTCGAAGAAATGACGTATCCGTATGGCTTGTTATGTTTAAAAAACGGATTTTGAACTCAAGCACAAACAACGCTATCAAAGACATCAGGATTCTCAAGAGGAATTTATGACATGAAATTACTTTTGAAGGAAATTTTGAAAGTAGGTGTCACAAAGAATCAATATGTAAGCTTGCAAAAAAATTGGAAGTGGATCAGTTAATTTGTCCTAATGACGTAATGTAACTGAAGACAACGTTTTCAGGCGACAAATTGAACAGTTAATTGTGTTCATGGCCCAGCTGATACTTATGCTCCAAATATGACGTGTCAAACGATCATGGAGATAGGATGAAAGGCAGTGTATTCTTTGGTCATGTCACCTTCAGACGATCAGTTATTATTAAACGGTAATCCAGAGCTCAGCTGATTAGCGATTTCATGATATCAAAATATTTTTTGAAAGATCCTCTGAATAAAATCAGACATCAGTATTTTATCGAGTAAAATTAATTTCAAATGAAAGGTGGGAAAAGGTCAAGAGAGGACAGTGCCAATATTTTTCTATTTTGAATACCATGGAAGTTAATCCTAAAAGTGAGGTTCAAGTCAAGTTTAGTCCAATATTTGCCGGATTAAACGACACCCTTGTGTCTAACAGATTTTCTAGTTTATTGAGTCTAAATAGATTATAATGATCCATTACAGATCCTTGTCAAGTCGACCTATACTCGAGTATGCACTGTGATTATGATAGAAATTCGTATTGATAAGTAGTTTTGTCTAGAATGTTGGAGAACCTTCCAGAACAGCGTTTATATCTGAAAATAATGTACAATATCTCGGTTTGCATTAAGTGTTATGTTATTTTGTTTTAAATTCAGGAATATTGAAAGGGAAATAAGTGGGCATTAAATCATCCCTGACGCCCACATAATGTGCAATTCCTTTTAGTTTTTTCCCTTCAAGTGGTTAAGTATAATACCACCAAGTGCGATGTCTTGACCAGTTAGGGGCCACTATGATCCACGTGTATAAAAAGCAGTTACAACCCGTATATATATATATATATATATATATATATATATATATATATATATATATATATATATATATATGTATATGTATATGTATATATATATATATATATATGAATATATATATATATATATATATATATATATATATATATATATATATATATATATTCGTGTGCATAACACTTTTTAATGAATGGGCATAACATACACTGATACTATACAGAAGTGCTAAGGAGCCATACTTTGATCCTAAGCAGAAATTCTGATACGTATACAAATAATACCATCATGTTTGACAGGCATTATCCTTGTTTTCATCAATTTATTAAATGATTTAGAAGAGAATCAAATTATTCTGATCCAAATTTTAGGATTTACCATTATAAGTTATTCTCCACTCACAAAAAACCAAAAGTGAGACAAAACATCGTTTATAACTTTGAAAACAGGGAATAACATTTTAAAATTTGTTTCAGACGATTGAACTGATTTTTAATATTCTTAGTTTTTTTTAGACAATTCCAGTCGATGTATCAGCAACAGTTTTTGCCACAGTCTTTTTCCGTTTTTTCCAACGGATGATGAAAAAAATGAACCAATCTCAATGAAATCCTGAAAAGGAGGGATCAAGTGAGGACTCGGTCTGTGATTGCAGGCACTCGGTAGAACAAGGTCAACTTTCAGATATCAAAAGAATCTCAACGGTCCGGAAAAGAAGAATATACAACCATTACATCCCCCCGATAGTCACCTATGGAACTGAAACGTGGAACCTAACCAAGAGACTAATTCGCAGAGTGAGATTCATGCAATGTGCATATGAAAGAATCTTGCACAACCTAGAATGGAGAGACCTCGAGACGGCACATTATATCAGGGAGAAGACAAGAGTTGGTGGCATCATATAATCCATTAGAAAAATCAAATGGTGGTAGGCCGATTATGTTGCGAGAATAGTAGACAATCACAGGACATCAAGACTCACGACATGGATTCCAGGAAATTATATGCGCATTCGAGGCCTGCAGGATACAAGATAGAAAATATTGGCTCTTCGACGCCCACAGTGGAGAAATGTGGCGAATCCTAGGTAAGGTCAATGTCCAACGACAGATGTTAAAAGACTGATGATTATAGTGATGATAATAATGTAGATTCCATGGGTAAATACAGAAGCAACGACGATGAAATAAATAAGACTGCATGAGGCATAGTTTAAGCCTACTCCAACTACGATTATGACTTAAGATAATTGTTGTTATTCTTGTATTGTATATAAAAAGAATGAAAAATTACGAGAATATATATTCCTCGGTATCGTTATAAAATAAGCTTTTGCATATATCTATAAGAAGGGAATTAGTAGTTATTTGTTGGCTCAGTTGATAAGAAAGCCGGCTACCAACCTCTCGGTCACGGTTTCAAATCACAGTTGGGGAATGTTAATTTTATAAATGATTTCATTTATGATGAAATAAACTCTTTGATGCAAAAAGTTTTGGTAGATCTATAAGACTTGTCAATTTGGATCAGTTGGTGAGAGATCTAACTACCAACCTATCGATCGTTATTCCAACTCACGGTCGAGCAATATGATTCGTTCTTCCTTAAATTTCATGTTCTTGTGACAACAAAACACTGAGGCAACATATTTTTGACAATAACCAATAAATAGAATCGATAAGGTTTTATGAAGTTGTGCCCCTCAGCAAAGGAAGTGGAATTTTCAAAGTTTTAAAACTTAAAACATCGTAAAAGTATATTTTCTTCGGCTCTTCAGTTAAACTAAAAGAAATCAGAAAATCGATAAGCTCTATTCAAAACCTGTGACGTTGTTCACACAATTTAAGACAGAATTTGTTGACATTTGTTTCTGTGATAAAACAAATAAGAGTTAATTCCCGTCAAAACATTCGAAAAAATATAAAGATTGCATCAGAAATGGAAAGAAAAAATATCGCCAAAAAGTATACATACATATATATATATATATATATATATATATATATATATATATATGTATATATATATATATATATATATATATATATATATATATATGTTCCCTCATCAGCAAAAAACTTTCTCTCTTTCCGCCTATCTCTGTCTCTCCTTCTCTTCTTCACTACCTATCTCTACTTTCCTCTTTCAATAAATACTAAGACTACTTCTTGCCCTTTCATTAAGCTGATCTATTGCTTGCTTCCTTCCTTCCTTCCTTCCTTCCTATGTTTGTTTCTTTCTTTCTTTCTTTCTTCCATCTTACTCCCCTATTATACTTCTTTCCCTCTAGGAAGCATAATTATCTTTTCGTTCCCCTCTCGTGCTATCTTCTATTTTGGGTGGGGGTGCTCTCTATCTTCTGCCTTCTGTCTTTCCTTTAGTTTTAATTTCTTTTTTTGTCCCCTCTTTCGGGTAGTTTCTTTTTTTTAAATTTTGACAAATGATTCAAAGTAAAATTAGTATTCCTCTTCTACGCCTGACCCCTCCTCTCTCCCCTTTTTATGAACGCTTTAAGCCTTTCTAAATTTCGTTGGAGCAAAATTACTTTCACAATTCAGAGACTGGTCTATGTTCGTTGGAGGTGGGACTTATTCCGAACAGAATCTAAAACATTACCAGAGGAAAAAAACCTTTTCAAAAGAATTTTTCTTCAAATCTCGTTCTGTGATTTATTGTACGTATTCCTTTACTGCAAGCTACATATCTATTTAAATAAAATATTTCTACCATGTCATTATGATATATTGTCTCATCAACATTCATAAATCTCATTTCAGTTCATCCTTCCTCTTTGCACATTGACGAAGAATTCCCGAAACTGACGATTTAATTCATCTTTACCTCATTTTCTTGAAATTTATCAGTATTTTTAAGACTGATGATAATTTTTCTATCGTTCATATTTTCAGGCAATTTATTCCAATATTGCACAAACTCTCTAAGTGAAGAAATCCATAGGTTGTACCAGTAGATAATTTCTTTTATTCGAAAGGATAAATAAGTTTTCACTATAATCATTACAGTGATTTAATAATTTTGTAAATTTTTTAGCGTAAAATGACCATTTGCGTCGTTGATACCTCAGCTAATTTACCATCGGCAACTAGGTTTTTTTTTCGTATCTCTCTGGTTCTCTTCTTCCTCCCTCGTCAACTACCTCTAAAACGGTAATCCAGAGCCCAGACGGTTGAAGGGGGCCAAAAGTTCAATGTTAATACGATACGTCCATTAATAAAATGAGTTGAATCTATCGTTCACCAGTTTGCAAATATGGTAAGGCGTGGTAAAAGCGTTATAGCAGATGGAAAAAGATGGATAAAGGACGAGGGTATTTAAAAAAAAAAACGTTTAGGTGTTGGGTATGGCTTTGTTACATTGTATTATAAATTTCTTCTCCGTTGATCCTCCTGTTGGTCGGAACACGCTCTTGGTCAATAAAAAAAAACTGCCGTAAGAACAATTAGCTTGTCACTTCAACCGAGAAAAAGGAGTTGTAGATGGTGACAGCTTTATTTGTCACATCGAGGACATCATTTAGGATGGGTGCAGGGGCATCTGTCAAGAGAAGTGGGGACTTATATCAGAGATTTTTCTTGTTCAAGTTTCCATTTCTTGTCGTTGTTGTTGTTGTTGTTGTTGTTCTTATTCTTCTTATTCTTCGTCTTCTCGTTTTTTTTCTTCTTCGTCTTCTTCTTCTTCTCCTTGTTTCTCTTCTTCTTTTTCTTTTTCTTCTTCTTTTTCTTCTTCTTCTTCTTTTCTTCTTCTTCTTTCTGGTTATTCAGTTCTCTTTATCATTGTTCTTTTTCTGGTCCTTTTTTTCTTTATTTCTTTCATCAGAGCCTGTTCATTTCCACTCTTTCTCTTCCATTTTCTTTTTTTTTTCTTTTACTCCTTTGTTCAATTTCTTCTATATTCCTTCAATTTTCGGTTTTTGTTCTTCTCACCTTATCAACATTGTTATTTTCCATCTCTTTTCAATTCCTCTTTTCCCTTTTGTTAATCTTTTTTTTTCTTCTTTTACTTTTTGGTGTTTTTCTTTCATTTTGAATGAGCCTTGCCTTTTTTCCATCTCATTTTTTTTGCATTTTCATTTATCTTGTCCGTCCTCTCTTTCTTACTTCTTCCACTTTTTTTCCATCTTTTTGCACTTTTTTTCTTTCTTGTGTTTGATTCCATCCTTCTTTTCCTCTCCTTTTTTTTTCATTGTTTCATCTTATTTGTTTTATCCCTTTTTCATCCTCTTTTTTCTTCTTTATCTTTTTCATTTTTGTTGTTCTATTTCTTTTTATCTTCTGTTCTTCCTCTTCTTATCTCCTTTGTTCTATTCCGATTTCTTCATTCTCTTTCCTTCGATTTATCACCGCTTTTTCTCTTTCCTTTAATCCTTCCACCCTCTTTCTTCAACTGAACCCTGTCATTTATCCCTTTGATTTATTCTTTCGATCATCTTCATTCTCTTTGTCTCATTTGATGTAGTCTTTTACTTCTCAATTCTTCTTCTTCTTCTTCTTCTTCTTCTTCTTCTTCTTCTTCTTCTTCTTCTTCTTCTTCTTCTCCTTCTTCCTCTTCCTCTTCTTCTTCATCTTCTTCCTCCTCTTCTTCTTCTTCTTCTTCTTCTTCTTCTTCTTCTTCTTCTTCTCCTTCTTCCTCTTCCTCTTCTTCTTCTCCATCTTCTTCCTCCTCTTCTTCTTCTTCTTCTTCTTCTTCTTCTTCTTCTTCTTCTTCTCCTTCTTCCTCTTCCTTTTCTTCTTCATCTTCTTCCTCCTCTTCTTCTTCTTCTTCTTCTTCTTCTTCTTCTTCTTCTTCTTCTTCTTCTTCTTTTTCTTCTTTTTTGTGCTGTTGTTTCAATTATTATTGTTAACAAATTTGAGTAATATTCGTTGCAGAATTGTTCCCATGGCGACTATTGAACCCAGAATCGCTTTTCGGCACGGGATCAATCGGACAATGATCGTAAACAATAGTCTTAATTAATTTGAACGTATTTTTAACCAAAATATTAAATCATCATCATTATCATCATCATCATCATCATCATCATCATCATCATCATCATCATCATCATCATCCTTCTTCTTCTTCTTCTTCTTCTTCTTCTCCTTCTTCTTCTTCTTCTTCTTCTTCTTCTTCTTCTTCTTCTTCTTCTTCTTCTTCTTCTTCTTCTTCTTCCTTCCTGCCCTTCCGATTCACCGGTACCTCCGTATTTCCAATACTCAAATTCGCACCAGACAAACTCATTTCATTGTACCTCCTCTTCCTTCTCCTCTTCCAACTTCATCACCCTACTCCTTACTCCCCCTGCCCCCCCACCTGAATTTGCACCAATGTACTTCACAATGTCTCCCCTCTCTCCTTCCCACTATGCCTTTGAACCAGCAGTTTTCAACCTTTTCTTGCTCATGGCCCCTTTTGACTCGTAATTTACCTTAGTGTCCTCCTCTTAACCGTTATTAAGAAAAAATATATACTTCACTGTAGGCTCCCCAATATCCCATTTATACTGTGTGGCTTCCGAGAAATGTGGAATGGGCCCCAGGAGGCTATATGAACCCCCTGTTGAGAACCATTGCTTTACACGTTTCTTCAAAGGAGTCTCACTCCACCCTCTAACACTTATCATCACTTTCTCTTCTCATCATCTTCTTTTGTTTTGCTTTCACTTCACCTCTTCAGTCTATTCTCCAACCCATCTCTTTCTTTTTTTCATTCAAATTTCATTCAAACTTACTCCTCTCAACTAGATTTACGTCCTTTTCTTCCTTTTCTTTTTTCTTCTTCTTCTTCTTCATCTTCTTCTTCTCCTTTTTCTCCTTCTTCTTCTTTTTCTTCTTCATCTTCTTTGTCTCCTTCTTTTTCTTCTTCTTCTTTTTGTCTCCTTCTTTTTCTTCTTTTTCTTCTTCTTCGTATTCTTCTTTTCCTTCTTCTTCTTCGTCTCCTACTTTTTCTTTTTTTTCCTTCTTTTTCTTGTTCTTCTTTGTCTCCTTCTTTTTCTTCTTTTTCTTTTTTTCTTCCTCTTCGTCTTCTTCTACAGTCCTCACTTCCCTCGATTCTTTCTTACTTTAACACCGATCTTTTCATCCGTTATAACCTTTCATTTACTTTCTACTCTTTATTAAAGAAGTAAAACATCCCCCCCTAAATCGTTGCTCTTCTTTCACCCTTTCTCGAATCTCATTATCCATCCTGTACCATTCACGCTTCTTCGCCGCCTGTCTTTGACATATTTGCTAGTATTACTCTTTCTCTGATACCATAATACGTACCAGAGAACACTCCACCCTAACGACCATTTACATATCATCCCTCCCTCCCCTTATTTTCATTCTCCTTGCTCTTCATCATTTCTCTTTCAAATTTCTTCAGCTTTTTTTTTTATTTCTCTATTGCATTCTCTTCATATCCTTTATAACTGCACCCTTCTCTCTTTCTTTATGAATGTTTCCTTCTATATTCCCTCTTTGTTTTAATTCATCTCATAGCTTTTTCTTTTCATCTTTCTATCAACCCTTCTTTTTCTCTTTTTGTTCTCTATCTTTTCAGCCTCTACCTCCTTTTTTTTACCCCTTCTGTTTGTTTTTTTCTCTAACGAATCAATTTACCGAACTGATCACCCTCAACTGATTGTTAGCCCCTTCTCCCTGACCAGAATCCCCATCTTTAGCACAAGGCAATAAATTTGAAACATTGTCATTTGTCAGATATGAACGGATGAATCGGCGTGAAGAAGGCTGTACAGACGGCCTGGAGATGTTTGTCTGTTGGTTTTTGTCTGTTTCTTTCTTCCTTTCTTTGTTGAGTATCTCAGTCGTACCAATTGTTATTGCTGACGTTGCCGTTATTGTTTCTTACGGCTGGCCTTCCTGGAAGCAGGCGATAATGTCATGAACAGATAGCCTTATGACATCGGAACATAAACAAAAGCGACCACATCTTATTTCGCGACCGCAACACAACGAATGTAAATAGATTTCAACCACACACTGTACGTCAGGGACGTATATAGTTATAAGAGTATATGCTGAGTGTATATATGTATTGGCATGTTAGAGTGTAAACGTGATATTAACGTACCAAACTATTCATCTGTGGTGCAGTAATTCCTTATTGTAACGTCTCTATTCTACGAGACGCGTTCAAACGGCGCGTTTGTTTTTATATCTTTGCAATTCTATCATCGAAGATTAGTTTTCAACAACAGCACATGAAAATTTGAATGCATTATTCAGAAGAAAATAAATAAGTAGACCCTCAAAAAATGCTGCCTAAAGTAACATGGGCCATTAGACTATGAAAGAATAATAAAAAGTCAATTTTGTCTATACGTTTTGGTTTCTCATTTTTAATACACTTTGTGTAAAATCCATTTTTGTAACAGTAAATTTGTTATAACATCTCTCTTATAATCCTGCCAGTGCCGCAATAACCAGAGTCTACTGTATGTAACTTTCAAAAGTTACATAAAAGTTCGTGTTAACTACTAAACAACAATTAATAGTTGGGTCCACCATGTTCTTTGAGTTTTCGTAGGACTTCATAATCCCCTCACGCATATACCGCCTGTGATGCATACATACATACACACATACCTAGATAGCCAGACAGACCTACCAACAAAGTTTCTTCAGTTTTCAAGTCGTTGCAGCTGTCAATGTATATACCACGCACCGATGGAGCTAAAGGACTAAAACTTAAGCATACATTCCTTATCATGTCTACAATAATGCTGTGTTTTTTAGTCAATTCTTAAATAGCTGGGGGGTGTTGTAAGGGCTCAGTTTGCATGCATGTTTTGGTTAATTGGTTCTTAGTTTGTGCCTGCTCGTTTCTGAAAAGTCTGATTTTCTGATGATTACTGCCCTTCTTCTAATTTTGATCGAAACTGATCACCTTCAACTCGGAATGCTGCAGGAAGAAATTGATTTCCTGACAATGTCTATCGAGTGATTAATCAAATATGTTTGTCTTGTGATTTTTCCTCTAATTTAGTAGAAATGAATTCAAAAAGTTGTTGGTATTATATATATATATATATATATATATATATATATATATATATATGCCGTTTATGTAATCCATAATAGCACAAAGATTATTTTAAAAAGTTTTTTTCTGACGATGTAAATTCTTGTCATCTGTGTTCTTAGCTCGAAGTTTTGACATCTATTCTGCAACCTTCTTTATGCAATGGACGAAATAGAATTATCTAGGGTTCAGGTGTTTTCCTATTCTTTCCTAGTTCAATCATCAGAACAACTCTTTGAATGATAATGGCCATCTCGCAACCTTTGACAGGCTATATTTTTGCTAATTATTACTTGAACATACTCCTTTAATCAAACAATCAAACACGAAAGGAGAAAGTGGATTCTAGGGTTTAGAAAAATTAAAAGAACATTCACAATTATTGTGTACCGTTGACAGCATTCGAACCCTCAGCACATTAGAAAAATTTTTGCTTTCTTTATTGCTGGACATAGATAAATGCTAACAGTCTCATGTTACGCGCTAAGAATTCAAAATCCGATGTTTAAGCACTGGAGATTTTTAGCAAAAAATTTGATTTTTGTAATTTTCGGCTGATAATCAGCTTGTTCTTCATCGATATTAATCAAAATGGGAGAATATCTATCATTTCTTTGGCTACTTTATCTTCGATTTACCTTTTTCTTCTGTCACAATGGTATTAGCTGTTTCAGGTTCGAGCCCTTAAATAAACTTTTCAGTTATTTTTGTTTTCTTGAGAATTTGTTGTTTTTTCTATTTTATTTCTTTTTTTTTATTCAACTTTTTTGGTCCATAGTCGATTTGTTAATTAGGCCATGAGGTAAACGAGAAAAAAGCGAAATGAATAAACAAAACAATTAATGATAAAATACGTATTGATAGTCACTCAGTAGAAACAGTCACATAAGCCAGGACTTTTATTTATATGTTGTGTTGGGGGTGATCAATCAAAAAATTGGAAAAGGAGTGATCAATGGATAAATCACTTTGCTTGCCATTTGGTAGGCAACAATCAATAAGGAAATTTGAATTGAAAAAAAAAGCAAAAATGTTTGCACAAACCTGGGATCAATTTATCAAGAACTTACACTGCAAATTGACCCTCTAAAAAACCTGATGGGGGTTGGATATTTTCTAGTAAAAAGGTTTTTGCAGACATAATCAGGAGTAAATTGCAGTAATTTCAGCCCTCTAGCTCTCTTGTTTTTACCTTCATGCGTAATACACGCATCCATACATAATAACAGGAGATAATTTCGAATAGAGTTTTAAATGATAAAAGCATTCATAATTATTCTGTTGGGTTAAGTATCCACTTCTTAATAACATACATACATACAAAGTCAGCCAGATTAACTTAAAAACTGAAGAAATCTGGTTGACAGTTTGGGTTGACAGTTTCGTTTGATGGTTTCTCATTATTTCCCGTTTAATTTAAACAGTTTTTAATTAACTCCTTCAAGGTGGTGGCAGCCGTTCGTGTAGGCAGTTTTCATTAAGCAAGGAACTCGAGAAAAAAAAGGGGGCTCTTTCTTCCAGAGAGTGTTTTATGTAATTTTTCTTATACTTTATTGTGTAATTTCGCAATTCACTTGAGAAATAGGAAAGAAAATCTCTGGTAATCAAGGGCTTGATTCGTCAGGACCCCACAGGGTTTTATTCACAGAGAGAGATATAGTAAGAGAGAGAAAGAGATAGAGAGAGAGATATGCACATGGATTTGCATATGCGTGTGCAGATTCACGTGTGCGTGCAAACTATATGCTATAAAACTATACAATCTGTGTATCAATCCATGTATCCCTCTCTCTCTCTCTCTCTCTCTCTCTCTCTCTCTCTCTTCCAACTTAGGACTAGAGCACTCTGGTGGATGGGGAATTAGGCGTGAAAGAATATATCGCTTGAATCCAACCTTACTGGCCATCCAGTTCTGCGTAAGGTAGAGGTAAGATGCCAGCTTCCTGGTCTGTAGCTTTAATTTCGACCCAACTTCGTGGTATTGGATGGGATAATGGATAGTCTATAGCCACAATGAAGAGTTGTAATACAACAAAACAGCTGTCTATGGATTACACAACTGATTAATTATCATTATAATCATGTACATATATATATATATATATATATATATATATATATATATATATATATATATATATATATATTCTGCACACACACACACACACTCACTCACGCACAGCACTAATACGAAATGCTATGAAAATGGTCCAACAGTTTGATCAATCTTTGAAGGTTTGTTGCGTTCCCTACGTTTAGCTGGATATCTAAGTCTATCAAACCGTTCCACTACAAAATAAAGAAATTTAGAATCGATTCCTTTTGAAGAATAACAGATGATCCCTGATTTATTGGATATATATATATATATTTGAGCTTTCGCATTTGAAAAATACTATACATGCGCACACACACATATATATATACAAATCGTGATCGATGATTTTTTTAAATAGATCTAATAAAATTGTTATACTGATGAATGGTTACGACAGATCATTTTTGCGATGCCGTTATTCTCAGGTGAGTTTGATGTTCATTTATACATACATAGAGTGACTGAGAAGGTATCTATAAGTAATAAAGAAAAAAATGTACCTACACAAACAAAATGTGTTTTGTCTTGACTTGATGCACAAGTAGAAGGCAAAAGTAAGCCATCGTATATCCAGCAGCCACCTGCATCTTCTAACTTCGCACAAAGGTAGTATTTGCAAGAATGCACCTAGAAATTTCTTCTTGAGAAGGTATTCTGATAACCACTCAGTCTCTCTCCCCATTTATTACTGCTTTTGAGTGCTGCAGAGAGATACCATGATATTAAAAGTCGAAAACATATTCCTTAGCTAAGCTGGAAGAAATAAATTCTGTGATTCTTGCAGTGTAATAAATAGTTTATAAATCATCATCATCATCATCATCATCATCATCATCATCATCATCATCATCACTAGTCTTTCATTGTACGTTGTTGGACATAGACTCTCCCTAGGAATCGCCACATGTCTTTATCTCAGCCGTTTCAGAGCCAGTACTTTCTGAATTTGTCTAGCTCGTCTTTCGATCGAATATTCTGTCGGCCTTGGTATTGCATGTGATCTCTATGAATCTATATTGTGAGTCGCGATGTCCATTGATTGTCTGTCATTCTTGCAACATGGCCAACCCACTGCCATGTGAGAACCTGTTTGATAGAAACTCCTCGTAGGAAATACGCCGTCCAAAAACTTCCAGTTGTTACTCTCATTCTCCCTTGCAAACTTTATTGTAATCAAATGGGGAAAAAATGAACATGTCTGATGGCTGATGACATCATGGTGAGACGTACAATGAAAACTGTTTGCTATCAACAGTGCATGAATTTCATCATCCTGAAGTTTAGATCAATATGATGTTGCCTTCACTCCAAGGCAGGGGAAGAAGAGGTGTGTTTTCACATGACACTGATCCAAAACACCCTGCAAAAAACAATAGGGTTTCTGAAAAAGCGAAAGCTGAAAATGTTCGGTTGGCGTAGCATATAGACAAAATTGAATTGAATTCAGTACACAGATTTGAAATACTGCATACTTTCAAAAGTTTCGGCCATGAATAGCATTTGATAATATCCGTTTCATTTATGTTTGGACTAAAAGAAAATTAACTTTTTATAAAAAAGAAAATGTTAGTTTTGTGTTTATCCATGGGTAACACCATATATGCCTTGACAATATAAACTATCAAGTATACGTTTATACACAAGTGTGAGTATATATATATATATATATATATATATATATATATATATATATATATATATATATATATATATATATATATATATATATATATATATATATATATAAGGATTTGGGTTCGCTACATAAATAAGTTTATGTTTCTGCCCTTTCTGGGCCTAATCGGGTACAAACATAAGCTTATTTGTGTATTGAATCCAAATCCTATTATATAATCCCAGCTCCTCTCTAAAACAACTCGACTTTTGAAGTATAAAGTTGAATGTATCGAGCACTCTATGAAATGAATCCATCACATATCAGACATTGTTTCATTTTATACTATACAGCTAAACTGATCTGCAATATATATATATATATATATATATATATATATATATATATATGTGTGTATGTGTGTGTGTGTGTGTGTGTGTGTCCTGGTTGCACTAATGGCCGTCCTTAGAAGTGCAGTTTTTGTCTTCTCCTACTAACGTCTCTAATACTAAATAGTTTCTCTCGTGTTTTTTCTTCCTCTTTCTCTCTTGATTTGTTTGTTGCAGACTGTAAAAAATCTAATCGTTGGCTTCCGTTCTTATTCACTCTTTGCTTTTTCTATCTTTCTTTTTCTCGTTACTTTTTAGAGCTTTTTTTCCTCCGTATTTTCTGCCATTATTATGCCATAACTGTATACCTCCACCTTTCTTTCAACCTTTTTCGAATTTGCCAATCGTCTCGATCGTCTATTCTCATCTTTGCTGCCAGTCCAAGCCTGTATGTAAAAGTTTTATAGATATGGATTATTTCCATGTACGAAAAAGGAATAAAAGAATTCACAAACATTACATTTTTCTAAATTACAAAGTAGTAATTAGTGAAAATAAATGGTAGCAGTCAGTAAGAAATTAAAGAAGCAAAACGGAAATTAATATCATTTCAATTTACCATAGCATCGTCAATTATTATCAAACTTTGATTAATATGCATTTCCCTCTGATTTTTAACCTAAGGTCTTTTAGTAATTAGTGCAGAAGGACGAGAGTTCGAGTCTCCCTATAAGCTATTTTTCTACTCTGGTCCTAACTACTCACTATCATTGAATGACAGTCTGAAAGTTGTCATAAACTGTAATAGGAATAAGATTGAAAGAATTTGAAATATCAAGCATTTGGAAATATGCTCACTGAGTAGAATTTTTTTTATCGAAATGCTTCACATGCACAAAATGGCTTATCGATCACTAGGTCGATTTGGATTCTGACAATATGAGGAATAATGTGATGATGTGTTTTATGATATATTGTTCCTGTTGATTGGTTGCACCTCACAATCAAAGAAATACATCATCATTTTCCAAGCTCTAAAAAAATTGTTCTCTACAATTTAGTCTGAAAGTTTACATGCAATGAAAGAGTCTAGGACAGTACCAAGAAGGTTCTTGGAACGTTATTTTAAATATACTCACCCAAACGAGTTTTCCAGTGAAGGATTGCTCAATCCGTAATTTTGCTGATTTGATCATTTAGTTTGTAAATGATAGCATTCATGCTTGTTTTTAATTCAGACGTTTTTTAGGGACCACATCTCAACATAAAGTTATAGGCGACTTGTTCATTGATTACATCCTTTATCAGATTTTTTTAATTCATCATCCCCAATACCGCATGCTAAAAAAAAACGTGAGTCATTTGATGGTTTGAACCCATGACCAACTATTTATGAGGAAACTATCAAACTGTTTGAATGTTATAAAGAATATATATATATATATATATATATATATATATATATATATATATATATATATATATATATATATATATATATGTGTATGTGTGTGTGTGTGTGTCCTGGTTGCACTAACGAAACTCATGACCAACTATTTGCGAGGAAACTATCTAACTATTTGAATGCCATAAAGAATATATATATATATATATATATATATATATATGGCAGATTCTCAACATAAACGCGTTTATGTTCCTGCCCTGTATGGGCTTCTTCAATGCAGGATTCGGTTTATTTTAGATTCGTATTTAGGATATTTTTTCGTGGAGGGTAAGTTGGGGTCAATCATTCTAGTCAGTAGGGCCTTTTTCTTCTTCTTCTTCTTCTCTTTCAGAACTTACTTTATTTGTTTTAGCTTAGTGGTTGGCTGGCTATTGCTTGCTATGTTTTTTGTTTTATTTGATTGGGACGTACGTGTGTTGTTGGTTATAAATAACAAACCAGCTCCTTCATATTTTCAGCTCTATTCGAAATCAACTTAATGTCCAAAGTTGAATGGAATGAGTGCTCTAAGAAATAAACCTACGTATATAGAAATAGCTATCATATCATATTATAGTATAGTATATAGTATCCCTAATAGCATATATATATATATATATATATCTATATCTCTATATCTCTATATCTATCTATCTGTCTATATATATATATATATATATATATATATATATATATATATATATATGCAATGCTCTTCCATAGGAATAAAGGACTCTGGTAGATGGGAATATATGTGTTGATAAATATATCGCTAAAATTCAACCTTATTGAGTGTCCAGTACCGTGGAGCAGAGGTGGGATACTGGCCTCTGAGTTTGGAGCAAAGGTTACAATCCTGGTTGGGATAAAGGATAGCCTATAGCACCACTAAAGAGTTGTAATACAACGAAACAGCTGTCCGTGGATGATACAATAATATATATAATTATATCTTTATATGATAGCAACTTTCCATCATATATTAGCATTATATCTATATATGTATACAGAGAGAGAGAGAGAGAGAGAGAGAGAGAGAGAGAGAGAGAGAGGGGTGCTACAGAAGTATTTTGGGATCGAGAGATGAAATGCACGAAGGTTCATATACATACATACATACATACATACGTATATATATATATACATATATGTATATATATATATATATATATATATATATATATATATATATATATATAAATATATATATATGTGTGTGTGTGTGTGTGTGTGTGTTTGTGTGAGTCCTTCGACTTTTGACCACGTTTATAGGATTGTCACGACGTATATAAACCCAAATGAAAAAGCCATGAAAGAATCGTTCATGTAACGAAGAAGTATCGAATATTCTGGTGAGAATCTCAATTTCTCCTTTGGACCCCGTGGTGTGGTTCTGTAGATCATATGTTGAATACTAACGTACCAAAACAATACAGTTTTGGAAAGGAGACAATTATAGGAGAGAAACACAGAGTTAGTTCTCGCTTACAAACTTGTGAGTGG
>OY735232.1:3365627-3368127 GCA_963457665.1 Thysanoteuthis rhombus | reverse complement strand
CTAATCAGACAAGGATTTTCTACCAGTTTTCTTTAGTAGCTGCCACAAAAAATGTGGGAATAAACTTAGTCATCTTCAGTGAGTACAGCACTGTTACAATACAGGAAAGTTTGAATGCTAATCATAATGAATATTCAAACACAGCTAAAGAATGGGGAAACATCGGATATATTCGGTGGATTTTCAAGTGTGCATACAACGTTTCATTCATTTTAAAAGCTGGGGTTCAGGAAAGAAATATTTCGAAATAAATAGCCCATGAGTAGGAAAATAAACAATCGAAACATCGTTTCTTGCTTTCTTTTGTTCATTAGAGCAAAGGAAAGCGTCGATTATTGTCTGATAAAAAAAAAAATTATATATATATATATATATAAATATATATATATATATATATATATATATATATATATATATATATATATATATATATATATATACATATATATATATATATATATTTGCACAAATCAGTGATTTGGTGTCCGGTATGTGGTGGGTTTATTACATAAAGTGATCGATGCATTCGACATTGAGTTAAGTTTAAGTGGACTTTTGAATCGGGTGGGAAATGGGAAATAAAAGAATTTTCCCAACCAGAAGAATAGATCCCATTCAATGATGTTTTGGATAGGGATCCAAATAAATTAAATCATTCACTGGAAGAAGCGTAAAAAGAACCGAATCATACATGTTTGTTTTTTTTTCTGTGGCAAATCTATTGTTTTACCTCATATATATATATATATATATATATATATATATATATATATATATATATATATATATATATATATATATATATATATATATATATTCTTAGATATATATATATATATATATATTCTTAGATATATATATATATATATTTTTAGATATATATATAGATATATATATATATGTACATGTATATATATATATATATATATATATGTATATATATACATATTTTCATATATATATATATATATATATATTCTTAGATATATATATATATATATTTTCAGATATATATATAGATATATATATATATATGTACATATATATATATATATATATATATATATATGTACATGTATATACATGTATATATATATATATATATATATATATATATATATATATATATATATATATATAGTAACAAAAATGCCAAGTTCTGCCTGGTCTCTTATTATTCATTAAATAAATGCAGTTCTATGAGTTATCTATAATCAAAATAAATTGCTTTGAGAAGTGCACATTGTACACCTCTTACAGCTGCAAGTTATGTTATCATAATCGCCCTCAAACATAAAATAGCACAAATTACTGTTTAACTAGTTGTGGAAACAGAAATAGACAGATATAGGACGTAAAAGGAAATGTTTTTCTCCAGGATTCTGAAATGAATGAGAAAATCTTCCAATATCTCTTGCAGCGTTATCTTGTCTACTTGGCTCGTTGCTTTTACTGCTTTGTCCTTCCGAAGAGGAATGGTTTTGACTACTTTTCTTGCTAGTTCCTAAAAGAATACATGAAAGGAACTGTTTTGGCGCTGATATGACACTATTGCGAGAAATGGAGGAAGATAAGAAAAAATGGATAATGAAACAAGTATACTAATGTCTGATAGCAAACAACAATATTTATTCAAGAGCTCCTTCTCCTATTACGATTTACAAATATAAGAAAAAAATTCTTTTAGAAAGCTTTTAACGTTTTAGCGACCGATAATAGATGGAGGTATTATGAAATTAAAACAAAAGCAAAAACGGAGCGTTGAAATTGAATAATAAGATATCCCCTCCTTCTGGAAATCAAAATACATTTCTATTATTTTTTTTTAATTTTTGTACAGAAATAATTCTGAAGCAATAACTTTATCCCACTTGGAATCGAATATACTTTACGGGCCGTGATTTTGAAGTAAGTAATCAACCGACACTTGACTGTTATTTTTAAATAAGTTATCAACACTTGCCTATCATTTTGAAATAAGGTATAGGCATCAGAAGTAAGTACTGTTTCTTTCCTGTGACGATGAATAGAACATGGAAATATAAATACATCTTTCTTTAAAAAAAAAATCCCGGTGTGATTTAGAAAAGAGAATTACATTTAAATAAATTCTCCTTCTTTAAACAACCTAATGACACAAACAATGCGTAAAAATATTTGTGAAATATCAACTGTATAGCACGTGTTTTTTTAATCTTTTTTATATAATTCTGAAATGATAACTTTATGCCATGAAGAGTCGACTAAAATAGATCGACCGTAATATCGAAACAAGGAATCAAGTCATTCGATATTTACAAAGTAAATAGAGCTAATGAATTGATTAATTGAAATAAAACCAATCACACAATTGTTTAATGCCTAAAATCCTATCGTCTAGGAAGCACTTGAAATAATGCTTGGTAGGTTCCAGTAATGTGCACCAAATATTATTTGTGAGAAGAAGACCATATAGCATCACATGTATCTAGACTACAACGAATTCCCCATGTCTGTTAAG
>OY735232.1:3268127-3363127 GCA_963457665.1 Thysanoteuthis rhombus | reverse complement strand
GTTTATTCAAAGGAAGAAAACACACAAAGCGAAAGGAAATGCACAGAGATTTGCGAGAAGCCCTAAGACGTGAAGGTTCGTAAAATTTCCATTATCTTTGTTCATTCTGTGAAAACATTCAAAATGTCTGAAACAATAATTTTTCTATCAATTCGCCTCTTCGCACTTAAAGCTGTCGTCTGCTTTATGGCGATAATCGTAATTGCCAAAGGAAATGACAGGATTTCAGAAGATTATGCATCGAAAAATTGTTCATGGAAGCAATACTCGTACTGATATAAAAATGATAATAAGATAGCAAGAACATCAAAATTGCGTCCGTTATATAATAATAATAATAATAATAATAATAATAATAATAATAATAATAATAATAATAATAATAATAATAATAATAATAATAATGAGAGCTTGAGACTCTGTTCAACGAAGTAAGGGAATATAGTGAGGACATAGGAATGGAGTTTGGAATAGAAAAATGCGCAGTCATGGTGATGCACAAAGGAAGGCTTTCAATGACTGAGGGAATTGAACACCCGGACAACAGTAAGATTAGGGGACTGACCGCACAAGACCGATACAAGTACCTAGGTGTCCTTGAATGTGACACGATAAAACGGGAAGAGATGAAGGAGAAAATAAAGAGGGAATACCTCAGAAGGATTAGGAAAATATTAGAAACCAAATTAAACAGCAGAAATCTAATAAAAGGAATGAACACCTGGGCTGTATCAGTAGTTAGGTATACAGGACCATTCCTAGGATGGACAAAGGAAGAGCTCCAATCAATGGATTGGCGAACAAGGAAACTTATGACGATGCATAAAGCATTACACCCTAGGGATGATGCAGATAGACTATACGTTAAGAGAAAAGAAGGTGGTAGGGGGCTCATCAGCATAGAAGACTGTGTCCAGAGAGCTAAAACAGTCCTAGAAAGATATGTGCAAACAAATAGTGAAGAAATCACAAAGAGCGCGAGAGATAGTGCAACAAGCAATAAAGTAGAAAACAATGGAACAGTACAGCAAGCAAGAAAAGAAAGATGGGAAGGGAAAAAATTATACGGCGAGTTTAAAAGACAGATAAAAGATATAGCAGACGAGAAATCATGGACGTGGTTACGAAAGGGGAACCTTAAGAGAGAAACAGAATCGCTCATCATGGCAGCCCAAAACAAAAGCATAAGGACAAACTACATAAAAGCAAAAATCGACAGAACACAGACAAACGGCAAATGCCGCATGTGCAGTGAAAGAGATGAGACAGTAAACCACAGAACTAGTGAATGTAGTCAACTCGCCCAGAAGGAGTATAAGCATAGACACGATAGAGTAGCAACGATGATACACTGGGAACTTAGCAAACAAATGGGATTCAACCATGTGGAAAAGTGGTATCAGCACAAACCAGAGGCAGTCTTGGAGAATGACAACCACAAACTACTCTGGGACTTTGACATCCAAACTGACCACCTCATCCAGGCAAGAAGACCGGACTTAGTAATAGTAGACAAAAAAAGGAAGGCCTGCCAAATAGTAGACGTTGCTGTACCTGCAGACCATAGAGTAAAAAAGAAGGAGGGTGAAAAAAGGGAAAAATACCAGGACCTAGCAAGGGAGTTAAGGAAAATGTGGAACATGAGAACCAGGGTAGTACCGGTCATAGTGGGCGCACTAGGAACTGTCCCTAAAACGCCGAGGGAGAGACTGGAGGAGATCGGGATTAGGGGGAGGATAGAGACCGTACAGACCATAGCACTACTGGGAACTGCACGGATACTAAGGAAGGTGCTAGAGATATAAGTACTGCAACGAATTGTAGCTCTGTCATGATATGCGAAAGAGAGGAGACGTTAGCTGAAGACCTGAGGAGACTTATTGTCACTCAGCCTTCAGCGATAACCACTGGGCAACCGGTGTGAAACTGTAAATCGTAGAATTACTGCGACCTATGAGTACTAGGAGAGGAGGGCTGGAGACTTGAGGTGACTTGCTGTCACTCAAACTCCAGCGTTCACCACCGGGCAACTGGTGTGAGATTCCAAATAATAATAATAATAATAACGACGACGACGACGATGATGATGATGATGGTGATATACAAAACAGCAGCAATAAGATTATACCAGTACCTTGAAATCATGCAGGAGTAGACGTCAGAACCTGTTGAGAAGCATGGAAATGAAGTATATACTCACTGGTAGAAGAAAGTGAAATGTCTACCATGGAACTGGATATAAACTAAGACGGAGAAGAGAATTCAAGGAGTATAGATGTAGAAAATAAGGCAACACGAGGAGGAATTCGGCCAAAAGGGCATTAAGTAAGATGAAGACAGAAACTCCTGCAGGAAAATAATGCCCTACGAAGGAAATACTCTGATGTAGACCAGAAAAACACCCCAGTGGCTCTGGAACAGTTGATTGAGAGCAGGAACAGAGAGATTCGTACTGTCCACTTGAGACCAAAGCTTAGATATTAAAACTGCCAAATAGATATCATATAAAAAGGGCTGACCTTACATATCGTCTTCATAACTGGCATGTAGAAACAATAGACCATTTTGTACCTGGCTGTTCTGTTTTGACACTCATGGCATACAAATCTAGATATGACAGGATTGGCCAATATCTACATTGGGAGATTGGCAAACATAGCAGGATATCGAGACGATAACTGCTATGAACATCAACCAGACCCGGTGCCTGAAAGATAGGAAGCGACGATACTCTAGGACTCAACAGTAAACTCCGAGAGGACCATTAAAGAAAATAGATGTAATATAGTAATTAAAGACTACCATAAAAAAACAACTTTCCCTTTAAATGACATGAGTGTTTCCTCTAATCTAATCACTTGCCCCTCAGTCACGTCAATTTTTTCAAATAGAATTTACTACCACCTCGAAAACAACAATATTTTCCCTAGACAACAAAAAAGGTTCGAAGGAAATCATATGAATGCAAAAAAAACTTCTAATACACAAAAGATACTCGATAACTGTCCAGCCAAACATCGAGATCTAAGTTCAGCCTCGATAGATTACCGAAAGGATAATGTACTAAATACTTGGATACAAAGGCTTTGGGAGTATTAAAGTAAATTGCGCTTACTACAATTGACTTTTTCAAACATAGCATAACATTATGGAACGTCAAACTCATTAGCTAGAAATAAAGGATCAACTCAACTGAAATGGCAATGGACAGGCCACGTTGCAAGAATGAAAGACAACCGATGGACATCATGTCTCACAACATAGATCCCCAGGGATCACATAAGAAACTGAGGCCGACAGAACTCAAGATGGAGAGATGGACTTGACAAAATTCAGGAAATACTAGCTCTGCGATGCCCATAATAGGGAATTGTGGCGACTCCTGGGGAAGGCCTATTTCCAACAACGGACGTTAAAAGACTGATGATAATGATGAATCCAGGAATATAGCAATCGACTTCCAAGGGGATCCCTTTTCACCTAAGAGAATAAACCAACTATTCACCATGAATTATATCTATATGCAAAGGAATACTCTGAGTTAAGGGGACTGCTGAAAACTGTCAAGAGCTTCACTGATGGTATTGAAATGATATTTGGACTCAAAACTCAAAAGCAACTTTCAGGCGAGGAAAACTGGAAACAACAAAGTCTATCCTTTCAGACCCGGACACAACCATTGAAGAACTCAAGCAGGAAGGTGATACCTTAGAATTAAAGAAGACATTGGAATCCAACATGCAAGAAAGAACTTTTTAAAAAAAGGGGGACTACGGAAGGGTTTGAACTAACCTTAAAATTGAGTGCTGCAAGAACTGCATCCAAATCATCAGCTCCTTGGCAATGCTCGTTGTACATAACAGCTTCATTATCAGAAACTGGAATATAACTATCATATGCAGAATAGATACCAAAACGAGGGAACCTGTCACCAATAACAGATTGCAGCCCTGTCCCCAAACAGAGGTAGTTGAATGATCCAGTTAAAATTATCATACAAAACTGTAACGATTGGTCTTAATGTAGGTAAGTGACGACATGATGTTGATTCTGGTGAAAAACGATGGAAAAGGAAAAAATGTGTTAATCAGGTGTGTGGGCACCCAAGGCATTTGTAGATGAACTAAACATGACCGACATGAACCTATAAACCCCAACACAAACTCTACCTGAGGTTGCAAAAAATGTAGAAGCCATAGGCAAGCAACCAGGATCACTGGGGACAGATATACCAGAACGGCCAATACTCACTCCGCGCAAAAGATACTGATGTAGATGAAACTAAAAAACCCACAAGTGCTACAAAGTCAAGGGTTAAAAGCAAAAACAGGAGGTTTTGATCCATGCTGCTAAAGAGTAGAGCCTTTTCCCAGGAACTACTTTGCACATATTATCAAAATTGGTGCCTAGCCCAGCTGCAGGTTCAAATGCAGACTATGGACCACATCTTACCAAGGTGTTCTGTTCTAGCCCTCAATGAATACAGGGTTAGACACAGTAGAATGGGTCAGTAAATAGACTTGAAAGTCTGTAAGCAGTATGTTGCATCACACACACACACAACAATGGTATAAACATCACCCATAACTCGCACAGAAGATTTGGCAATATCATCGGATTATACATTACATACAAATCGCACTATCAAGGCTCAGGGATAATTATCCAGGGTGGAAGGAAAAGGGGATACCTAATAACGGATATGACTATTCCATCAGACAACAAAAAACATATCTGTAAAAGAGTTTGAAAAATTGTTCAAGTGCAAAGACCTGGAACTTGAGATCACAAAGATGGGGCAACTTGAAACGAAAACAATACAAGGATCCCTTGGGGTCATAAGAAAGTGTGTTGACAAATATCTGCGCAGATTACCAGGGAACCCTACCATCTATAGGACACAGAAAATTGGCTTAATATGCAACCTTCATATTCTTCGCAAAGCAGTGTCTATGTGAATATTGTTGTCTTTCAAACAGCTATGTACTTTTGTTTGTATAGCCTTTTGCATCAACCTCCTTTGTGTATATATGACAGAAATCTGCCTACTATGTCATAACATTGTTTCTTGGCATAAATCTCTCGCTGAAACTCGGTGTGCAATGAATAATACTTGACGTCAAGAGAAAAAATATTGAAAAAACTTAATTTTAGTAGTAGTAGTATTGGTAGTAGTAGTAGTAGTAGTAGTAGTAGTAGTAATAATAATAATAATAATAAAAATAATAATAATAATTTAAAAAATAGTTGTAGTAATAATAATAATAAGGTAAACTACTACATCTACCAAGGACAATGAATCTCCATGAGATCCTCAAAATAGGAGGAAATCAAGCGAAGAATCACTTCGGCAGAACAAGCCCAACTTTCAAGAACCAGACGATCCTGATATTCTTTAAAAAGAAGAGTATACAACCAACGTATAGACCGAAGCCCAGTTACTGACACTTGCCTGTCGAATGGGCCGGAGATTGTGTGTGGGTTGGCATCAAAAACCGAGTGCGCCGGTGCAAGCGTTAGCCAATGAGGTTTTACTGTGGCTGCGCTTTGCTACGCGCATTGAGGAGCCTTTGGACTCGTCCTTCGGCTCTCCAATTATTACTTGGCCCAGCTGCAGGGAATCCGTTACCCCAGGGCAGCACTGCTCCATTGCACTTAAAGGAGCAGGTCCCCTGGTGGATGCTTTCATGGTGGAGGTTGTCGAGCTTCTACACGGCGCTTTTCAACCGTAACCGCGTCGGCTGGAGCCATTTTTGGAAGGGTTGCTCCTATTTCTTCCAATGTTAAGCCCGACCTCGTGTTAAATATTGCTGTGATGAGACAGTGATTAAATAGATGCTCAGCCCATCCTTTTTTGGCCTTTTCTTCGGGATTGAAGTGTAGTATCTGTTCCACGGCATAGACCGAGGAGTTGGTACTGACACTTACCCGTCGAATAGGCCGGAGATTGTGTGGTGGTTGAGCTCAAAGACCAGGTGCGCCGGTGCAATGCGTTAGCCAATGAGATTTTACAGAGGCTGCACTTTGCTATGCGCGTTGGGGAGCCTTTGGACACTCCCTTCGGCTCTCCCATTATTACTCGGACCAGCTGCAGGGGATCCGTTACCCCGGGGCAGCACTGCTCCATTGCACTTAAAGGAGCAGTTCCCCTGGTGGACGTTTTGGGACAGTGATTAAATAGATGCCTAGTCTGCCCTTTCTCTGGCTTTTTCTTCGGGATCAAAGTGTAGTATCTGTTCCACGGCGCTGAGCAACCGTTTTTCCACTTTTTTGTTTCAAGGCGTTATTTTCTGATTGATTATGTCTTGAAAGTAACAGCATTTAATATTCCGTTCAACCTTGTTCTAGCAACCAGAACAGAGACAGTTTGACTTTTCAATTTTACGATGGGTGAATTAGTACATTTCTAATCGCATAAATTATTGAATGCTATTACTTATAAGTATCATAGTCGGAGACAAAAAAATCAGTTTTAAAGGAATGATAGACATTTCCTGAACGTTTTACTTCGGAGCTATTGGAGAATAAGGCACTCTACACAGGTAAATATTGCGTTTTAGTGTAATTTTTCCTTTTTTTTTTCTAAATGGGAGCAAATAAAGTCTGGTTAGTCACTCGATAGGAACTGTCACAGAACCCACGTCGTTTGGCAGCATAATGTGTTAAGGGTCATCAATTAGAAACATCTGGAAAATGATTATCAATTAATGAATTACTTTTCTTCCTCTTTGTAAGGTTGTAATCACTCTAAGAAAACTGAGTTTTTAAGTGACACAGAGATCAATTTAGCATATATATATCATTGCAAAAGGATTTCCTACAAAAATGTATAATAATAAATTGGGTTTTCAGCACTATAGCTCCATTGATGTGGCCTCTATGTGTGATACATGCATACATAAAAAAAAACAGCGAGAAAGCCAGATTAACTTGAAAATTGATGGATACCTGTTTTGACAATCTTGGTGACGGTTCGGGTTGATGGTTTATAAAATGCACTTTTGCCATCATTTAGTTGTACGATACATTCGAGAAAAAAAAGCAGCAAAAGCTGGGGAAAGGAAATGAAAGCTCCTGAAATAGTTTGCAGTTGGTGCAATCAGGTGTGTCGAAGGTCTTGCAAAAAAGAATAGTCAGTTCAAGGATAAAATATCCACTAAAACACATGATTACTTACGAGCCATGCGCGAATGTTCAAATCACTTTTTGGCAAATTTAGCCATTCTTTTAATAATGCGTTAGAGCAGGAAATATTTATTTCTGGATGAGAAACTTACTTGGTGACGTTGCTGCATTACTACAACTGTCCTCATATTGAAAATACGACGCACGAAACAATCTTGTAGCTTTGATGGGAAATTCTTCCAAGATGAATTCATCTTTCACTTCTACACTGTATGGCTGCTTTTTACTTGTTCAGATTGATTACTAGTTAGTTCTATGTGCAGAAACCAAGGTGCACAAGGTTATCTTGACGTTCCTCTTTGGTCAACCTCTGCCAAAGTTGTCATAAGAATGTCTTCTTTATATTTATCTTGCAACGTCCATCCTATCACTGCAGGTGTTTTCTTCCTTCCTTTCACCATTCATCTGCTATTTTCTTCCTTTTCTTTCATTCTTTTGTTTACTTATTCCTTATTCGATTCTTTCTTTCAGCATTTCTTTTTTTTTCTCTCTCTTTCTTCTGTCACTTTATTGGGCTATTGAAATATCTGCTTTATCGCAGGAACCAGCTCGAAGCTCTCTTTTTTTTGCTCAAAGAGACACACCAATCTCTCGGGAGAACATTGTTATAAAATCAAACTGTGCAATTGATAGTAACCTTGAAAGGCGGGGCGGGTCCTATAGCAGAAATTGAAGGAAGCATCTCCCTGCTAAGATACGTCGTGAACACAAACGTGCATGTTAGATAAGGCAATTGCAACAAGCAGAATAGAGGACAATTTATTCAGTCCCACGATTAGTGTTAAATGCTCAGAAAACACCGACATTATTATTCGTTTGCAAATACACCGACTCATTCACTTGGAAGCCACAAGGGTTTGCCAATGATATCGTTTAAGCGCTATGATATCAAAATGTTTCTACAACGGGGCTTTTTTTGAATCGTTCAAAAATCGTGCACCTTCGAGATGACCCCTCAATCTTGAGAATAGTTCTATATACGCTGTGTGTGTGTGTGTGTGTGCGCGTGTGTACGAGCACATGCAGTTTTGCAACAAGCACAAAACATATTAATGTGTACACAAAAGATTTCGAATTCTGTATATAGCTCATATCGTTTTCATTGAAAAAGTATTGATTCCCTACATCGAATTCGAAAGTTTGCACATACTTCTGTTACAGGAAAAAATTGCGCAACAGAAGATATTGGCTCACACTAAGTACAAGAAATTTGAAGGAAAACTAAAAGGTTAACAAAATGAATCGAAAAGTCAAAATTCGTGATGTTTATATTAAATGTGTAAATAAGACAATAAGACATTGTTAAAATTTTAGCAGGTAGCAAAAATATAAGTTTATATCAATATATTACAGGTTGAGTACCCCTCATCTGGACTACCTTGAATCAGAAGTATTTGGGATATTGCATCTTGTTAGATTTGGTGATACGAGGATTTATTCTTGTGGGTCCAACATTGACAATAATTTGTTTTGATTCAAATTTGTTTCGTCTTCCACCGTTTGTGATGTGAATATAATCTTATATGGTAAACATCGGACGCTTCCCAGAAAACAAAAGTATAAAATAAAGCATTACACTTTTTTTGAATATTGTATTCAAATTGTAACTCGTCGGACAATATTCTTCCTTCCGTCAGAAATATAGTTTAATGTTCCCGTTGAGTCACAAAAAGATAATCAAGCTTTTACCGTGGATGGGATGAGTTGAAAAAAGCATTTGAAATCGGCCTCGTCTCTTGTCTTTGGATCAAATCGAAAATGGAATATATATCTTGTACCATCATTGTGGCTTTCAAAAGTTTTGGATTTTAGAATATTTTAGTTTTCGGAATTTCGGATTAGGGATGCATAAAACTATCAAATCACCGGCTGCTCTGGAATTTTTATAATTAACTTTGAAAGAAATCTCATATACATCATCAGTGGAACGAAAAGAAAAACACCATCATCGTTGATAATTGAACAACTGTGTCAAAATTCCGAGTGGTGTCGAGAAATTCCTTTAAAAAATAGATATGATCAGAATAAAATCAATGTATGACATCACTGATGGTTGCACTCTACAATAGAGTACAAAAATATCCAGAAACATCTACATTTTCCAGAATGATAGTCATTTCTAGACTAGGCATAGTGGAGTATTGATGCTAATTTTCAAGTCTACAGACAAAACGGTATGACTAAGAGCGCTGGAACGAGAACAAATACGTAAACTAACAAATATACACATATAAAAGGAAACTTTGGCCATCCTTGATAGCTATGGCCATTCAACGTCAGAGTGGTGAAAACTGGAACACTTCGAATGAGTCCGCTGTCACCACATCAATGTGTTTAAAACAAGACTTGAGTAATATTCAGATGGGTAGCTCTTTGGAATTGGTGCACGTGAACAGTCTGGCAAAGGAAATAACCTGAATTGACGCGTTACATGATTTATTGCAATTTTGTGTTCATTTTGAATGTCTGAATGAGACTAGATTCTTACCGTTGATTAATGAACGTTATTTTCGTTCTGAGCATAATGATCACTTCAGAGTCAACACGTTATCTAGTAAAAGTTAGCAGGTAGGTTTGGTGTCATTGTTTCCAATTTCTTATTGATTATTGCTGTAATCATATTAGTTGTTAACAAAATCTACTCAATAGCCATTTTCAAAAGGGGGCTAGCTCCTTCTAGGCATTCAATGATACGTGTCCACTGAGAAGTTAATCCCCTTGTACAATATCTACCTAACGTTCTAATGCATTTCTTTTACAAAGGATATATCCATAGAAGTATAAATAGAGCTTCTGTATAGCAAAGACCACCATGAACCAGCCCATACAGTATAGATTCATAAAGAACAAATGGATCACAAAATCCTCAGCCGGTTCCACGACCGTTGAAGAGGTCTCTGCTGTCCATGATAGAGATAAGATAAGATAGAAGAAAAAAAAATATGACACCTTTATCGCACAACTTCCCGAAATGTCTTTACCTAATACTCAACAGTGTATGTACTCCAGGTTGAAGAACATTATTTCACAGCGATGCAAGTCGCTTTGCTGGACAATCCTGAATTGATTGTCCTGCAATTGGTATCTCGATTAATCCGAATATTTGTAAACGTTTGATGCATTTACACATTTATAAAAGTATTCATGGGGACAGATTCTGAGTTACTGAGGAATCTCTTTTTAACTACTGTGATAAGTTGCCGCTTTGTATTCACAGTATATGAATAATGATATTTGTGTTTATGTATTTGTGCATATACTACACAGAACACACACACACACACACACACACACACATATATATATATATATATATATATACATATATATATATATATATATATATGTGTGTGTGTGTGTGTGTGTATATATATTTGTATATATATATATATATATATATATATATATAGAGAGAGAGAGAGAGAGAGATAGATAGATAGATGGATAGATATTAAGGAATGGATCAGTCATTCGATATCCTGTGTGTGGTGGGTTTATTTCATAGAGTGGTTCACCGTTAAGATAAGTTGAAGTAGAATTTTAGATATGATAGGATAAAGGAAAATTAGCCGAATTTTTCCCACCCAGAAAAAAGACACCCTTCAAGGAAATTCAGAATATGGATTGGAATAAATGGAATCATTCCCTAGAAGGAGCATAAAAAAGGCATGATTATAAATGCTTTTGGTAGCAAATCTATTATTCTACAATATATATATATATATATATATATATATATATATATATATATATATATATATATATATGTGTGTGTGTGTGTGTATGTGTGTGTATATATGTAGATAGATGGATAGATAGATGAATGGATAGTGATAAAAAGGAGATAAGGAATATAGATGCTGGTACACACACACACACACACATATATATATATATATATATATATATGTGTGTGTGTGTGTGTGTCGTAGGTACATCAATAAGTCTGTAGCTGAATGACGAAAGCATAATTTACTCAACAAATGCATATATATAGATATATTTTTATCAACATGATCCTTTTCTGTCGAGAAACACATAGCAGAAAATTAATCGAATTGATTGCACTGTGAAAATCCTCGAAAATCTTCGATCAACATCTGTCACGTTGGAGCTATTGAATGACCTATATATATATACATATATATATATATATATATATATATATATATATATATATATATATATATACATATATATATATATATATATAAATTTGTATGTATTATCGAAAACACTAATCATTTTATTAGTTTAAAAGTGCCCAATGCAATATCTATACAATAAAGAGTAATACTCACCTTTGATTTCGGTAAAAAAAATACAACACCTGTTCGTCTGTTTATCATTGAGTCTTTCGAAGAGTTGGATTTTTTTTCACTTAAATCAAATCATTTTTTTAGATTCTTTTTCAGTCACAGTATTAAAAATAACTAGAATAGATTTAATTACTCCTCTCCTGAAAGGAATGAACAAACAATATCGTCACAAGTTTAGAAAAATCATTCTCTACAAATTATCCAACGTTTTTTAATTCAATTAGAAAAACCAAATTCATTTTCATGACGTAATTCTTTAATTCCCAAAGTTGAAATGTGATTAACCTAATCTTCTATAATTGACTGAATTTCAACCGCTCCGAGTTTCAGATGATTTATTTGTTGACTTTTCTCCTTATTTGTTGGTCGATGTTCATCATCATCGGTCTATTAACGTTTGTCGTTAGACATAGACCTTCTTTAGTGTTCTCTAAACTCTCTATCGTGGGCGCTGCGGAACAATACTTTCTGAATTTATCCCTCCGTCTTGTCTATTAGGATCCATGCTGTGAGTCGTGGTGTCCATCAGTTGTCCGTCATTCTTGCAACATGGCCAGCCTATTGCCATTTGATTTTTTAATAAATAGATTCTATGATGTGTCTGACTCCTGTTTTCTCCCAGATTTATCATGCAGCCTTGTGGTCTTTCCACGTGAGGTTGAGCATAATTCATTTCGTGTACACGTTGCAGGGTTTTCAGTTAGCGGGTCAATCTCTTGGTTAGATTCTTATTCCATACATGATTACTACGCATGATTCTTGTCTTCTTGAAATTTGTGTGTTGGCCGACTTTCTTGTTCTCTTCATTAAGTCTATATAGCATTAGATTGAGGTTCTGTAGGTTCTCTGTAAAAACGGCAAAGTAGTCTGCTAAAAGTCGACGTTTACACTTAACTAAATATTTACTAATACTTTGATCAACCAAACGGCTGATTGTCTGTGTTAACATAATACAAGGACAACCAAGGCTACGACCACCAGATCTTCTGTGGTCAACAATGGGGACCCTGAGCATGCAACACTGCATATAAGCGCATGTTTAATGCAAAATCTATTTTGAGAGCTCGATAATAATAATAATAATAATAATAATAATAATAATAATAATAATAATAATAATAATAATAATAATAATAATAATAATAATAATAATAATAATAATAGTGAGGACATAGGAATGGAGTTTGGGATAGAAAAATGCGCAATCATGGTGATGCATAAAGGAAGGCTTTCAATGACTGAGGGAATTGAACTTCCGGACAACAACAAGATTAGGGCATTGACCGCACAAGACCGATACAAGTACCTAGGTGTCCTTGAATGTGACACGATAAAACGGGAAGAGATGAAGGAGAAAATTAAGAGAGAATACCTCAGAAGGGTAAGGAAAATATTAGAAACCAAATTAAATAGTAGAAATCTAATAAAAGGAATGAACACCTGGGCTGTGTCAGTAGTTTAGTATACAGGACCATTCCTAGGATGGACAAAGGAAGAGCTCCAATCAATGGATAGGCGAACAAGGAAACTTATGACGATGCATAAAGCATTACACCCTAGGGATGATACAGATAGGCTATACGTTAAGAGAAAAGAAGGTGGTAGGGGGCTCATCAGCATAGAAGATGGTGTCCAGAGAGCTAAAGTAGTCCTAGATAGATATGTGCAAACAAATAGTGAAGAAATCATAAAGAGCGCGAGGGATAGTGCAACACACAATAAAGTAGAAAACAATGGAACAGTACAGCAAACTAGAAAAGAAATGTGGGAAGGGAAAAAATTGTACGGCGAGTTTAAAAGACAGATAAAAGATATAGCAGACGAGAAATCATGGACGTGGTTACGAAAGGGAAACCTTAAGAGAGAAACAGAATCGCTCATCATGGCAGCCCAAAACAAAAGCATAAGGACAAACTACATAAAAGCAAAAATCGACAGAACACAGAGAAACAGCAAATGCCGCATGTGCGGTGAAAGAGATGAGACAGTAAACCACATAACTAGTGAATGTAGCCAACTCGCCCAGAAGGAGTATAAGCATAGACACGATAGAGTAGCAACGATGATACACTGGGAACTAAGTAAACAAATGGGATTCAACCATGGGGAAAAGTGGTATCAGCACAAGCCAGAGGCAGTTTTGGAGAATGACAACCACAAACTACTGTGGGACTTTGACATCCAAACTGACCACCTCATCCAGGCAAGAAAGCCGGACTTAGTAATAGTAGACAAAAAAAGGAAGGCCTGCCAAATAGTAGACGTTGCTGTACCTGCAGACCATAGAGTAAAAAAGAAGGAGGGTGAAAAAAGGGAAAAATACCAGGACCTAGCAAGGGAGTTAAAGAAAATGTGGAACATGAAAACCAGGGTAGTACCGGTCGTAGTGGGAGCACTAGGAACTGTCCCCAAAACGCTGAGGGAGAGACCGGAGGAGATCGGGATTAGGGGGAGGATAGAGACTGTACAGACCACAGCACTGCTGGGAACTGCACGGATACTGAGGAAGGTGCTAGAGATATAAGGACTGCAACGAATCGTAGCTCTGTCATGATATGCGAAAGAGAGAGGAGACGTTAGCTGAAGACTTGAGGAGACTTATTGTCACTCAGCCTTCAGCGATAACCACTGGGCAACCGGTGTGAAACTGTAAATCGCAGAATTACTGCGACCTATGAGTACTAGGAGAGGAGGGCTGGAGACTTGAGGAGACTTGCTGTCACTCAAACTCCAGCGGTTACCACCAGGCAACTGGTGTGAGATTCCTAATAGTAATAATAATAATAATAATAATAATAATAATAATAATAATAATAATAATAATAATAATAATAATAATAATAATATGCTGGGTGCGTTCGCACCAATTCCAATAATAACGATCTGATTCTTATCTGTACATCCATCTCTCCGTCAATCAATTACCAAACATTTGACTTCGTTTATCAGCGTTTGATTTCAAAGCTGCTGAAATAATGCATTGTAGCCGAACATGTAAGCAGGCAACAGTTTTGATTAGGGGCGTCAAAGGTACCAATTAGGTCTTCCGGAAGAACTAGCCTAATTATCTTATCTCTGGGATTTTAGTTGTTTTGGGAGGCGATACCATCTGTGGAATCAATTGCATTCACTGACTAAATTACTGACATACAAAGATTTGGTTTTAATAGAATAATTTTACAATATTTGGCTGAAAAATATTCAAATGAATATTTAATCTTTTTCTTGGATATTTGATCTGGTTCTTAGAAAAAACTTCTGTTAAAGATGCTTTTTGCGTGAACATGGATTATATATACGTAAATACTTTGTCATAGATGCGTTGTCTACTCATATATGCGTATGTGTGTGTGTGTGCGTATGCGTGTGTTGGCGTGTAATCTTTTTCAGTTACCAAAGGAGTGAAAGAAACATCAAGGAGACTAATTTGACCAAGAAAAAGTGTGGTTGCTCGGAGCCCCTGCCATCTCAAGATAGCAAGTAACCACCACTTAATTTTTTTAAAATTGCTATGGGCGGGCTACGAGCCGCTGGCCCACTGTAGTAGAAGATTTACCCTCTCACTTCTCCACCCTCTACAAATGTCTTCCTCTCTCTCTCTCTCTATATATATATATTTATATATATATATATATATATTTCACTACACACACACACACACACACACATATATATATATATATATATATATATATATATATATATATATATATATTTCACAGAGCATTTAACAATAATTTATCGTCTCTAGATTTTTGTTGCCCTCCCATTTATTCTGTTTTTGTTTCTGCTGTGTTAAAAAATGCAAAAACAATGCGCGAAAATTCACTAATATGGCACACCTTCCGAATATTTTTCCGGCACAGTCAGTTTGAGAAGAACTACAACAGAGAAAACCTAAAGAAACTATTATGTAACCAACGTTGTTTGCCAGCATTCATCGTTGGGGTGATCAACGAAGAGCAAATATTCAAAACAGCAGCCTTATAGCTCAAATAGTGTGGCCTATTTGCGTGATACGCACATACATAGCCAAACAGCCGGACTGACTTGAAAACTGATGAAACGTATGGTGTCAGTTTTTGTTGACGCTTCCAAACAGAATTAGATGACATCGATCGAAATTCCATTCGTGCAGATGATGAAGAGTCGCGGGATTTTACTTGGATTTCTTGTTGATCGAAATGTTTTTTCATTTAATTGAGCAAGTGGTGATGTAGACAAACATTTGGGTTGTAATATCTCAGTTGAAAATAAGTGACGTCGTTTGAAATCTGATGACATCTGCCACCTAGTTACCTTTACCTTTATCTATCCTGGGGACCCAGCATAGGGTCGTAGGGGCTCCACAGATGCTTTTATCAAGAGAATGTCATGGCTTGATGGATGACGGAGCCCGACCCTTTCTCGGGTTGGTTTTGAGTCGGGGTTGTTACTCTCCTAAACTGGTTGCCAGTCATGTCTAGAGAGCCCATTTAGCCCTATATTATATTACATATCCATAGTTTGAGGCTGAATGGATTCATAACGAAAGGGCATTACTTTGAGAAGAATACAAACTGGCTTTGCAGTTGATCTCGGGGCTGTAACAAACCTCCCTCGAAGGACATTCGGGTCCATTCAAAATTGAAATACATAAGATTAGAGGTAAGAGATACTTATAATATCTGTATTTAATTCAAATAATACCGACCTGTTTTTGACTTTGTGTATGTCTTTATCTTCTTCAAGCTATCTCTCCTGTAAGTACACATGAGTCGGTATGTTTAAAATATAAAATTGTTGATATTATTTAAATATTGTAATGCATCTATCAACATCGCTTGGCTAACGAAAGTAATGGATGTTGTGATAAGAACGTATGTTTTATTTTGCATAATATAGCATTATTTCTGAGAGAAAATGACACGTTGCAAATTTGACTGACTTGGTACATGTCGCCTGGTACTGATGTAGATCAGATATGACAACATGTTTTAAAAACTGGTCGCTTCTTTTTGTTATGTATGAAAGGAATAGTTTGATCAAGCAATGCACATAAATGCATAAAATAGAATTGATCCAAGCATTTATCTATGTGTTTCTACATCATTTTAAGAGTTTTGCTGCGAATAAGGAGGCTGTAAACCACTCTCCTTGAAAGTGGTAGGATGATCTGGAATAAAGAAAAATAGTCTCTTGTTCGTCCTCTGTTTTTTTGTTTCTTCTTTGTAGGATGTAGCAATGAGGATTCATTTCTCGGAATATGTATATTTTTTTCTAGCATACACTCGTAGAAAGATGATTATTTATGTATAGTCTGACACTGAGGAAGATAAAGCTTGATTCAACAGAAGCTGTTTTAATGGCTGATTGTAAAAGAATCCTTAAAAGATTCTATGGCTTCTATTTTCATTGTAATTATATAATAGTGGAGTATATTAATCAATTCGATCGATGCAGGAACGGACGGGAGACATTTGCATATATAGCTATTACATGTTTAGATTTTGCATAAACCCTCCCCTTTTTTCACTCTCTATCACTCTTCCACTGTCTACCACTATCTCTCTGCTTTTATCTATTTAGCACGTAGGGACTCACTCTCTCATACCTACACTGTCTCATATACACATATACATCCTCTTACTGTATGACACTCAAACGCATATACTGTGATGCACTAATTTATTCTCACAAGTCTGGCATTCTCCCCCAAAAATGATAATTAGGAACGTCTTTCCATGCAATATTGATAAAGTTTTATTCAGTCAGAACTGTTATGATGCTTTTGTACGGTCGCCCGTTTAGAATAAAAACTGCACCTGTTGATCCATATTATCATTTGTTAATTTCTTTTATTTGTTTCGTGTGAAAACATTCAAAAACGTTTCACCTCATAAGATAGATGAATGAAATGCTTGTGAGTTACAGCCATAATTTTTGGTGCTGATCAGCCTCTGTATTCTGAACGTCTATCCTTGACGCAATAATTAGCAAGTTAGTCACAGATTTACTTTCATTAGTTCGGTTGATTTGCTCTAAGATAGCTTTTATTGTTTAAAACTGCTCTGTTTTTATAATCATAATTCAATGTTTTCCGGTATATACTCACTGGTCAATGTGTACCCAAAACCTACAGTCATCATCATTAAGAGCAGCAAACTCCCAGCATCCGTCTTTGGATATAGACCTTCCAGGTGATTCGCTAGACTTTCATTCTGAATTTGTCTAGTTTGTCAGCTCATCTTATTTTTTTATTGCATGTGATCTCTTGCAATCGGCGTTGTAAAATGTAATGCTCAGCGTTTTTCTGATTTTCTTGCAACAGGACCAACCCATTGCAATTTAAGTTTTGCTATATTTTCTTTAACGAAATATTTGATCCCATTTTGCTTTCAAATATAGTGTGCTGCCTTGTGAATACATCAAAACCTTTATTGATCCAAACCGCACTATTTAAGGGATTGCTGTTTTGCAGCAAATCTTTGCAGGAGCTGCAATCTTGAGGCCTCACACCAGACTATGATGTGATGAATAAATAGTTATTTGTCTAAGTCTTTTGATGAAATCTCCGAACTCAGTGTCAAGAACCAATTTGGCGCCACCGGTCTTTTAATTCCATCAAGATAAAAGCTCTTCCCAATAATCCTTTCTTTTTTTTTTTTTTTTTTTTTTGTTTTTGCTACAACCATTTTTTCTTCTTTTCCAAATAACAATTCTGCAAATTGCTTCGGTATTTTCTGAAAGCCGCTTTCTCACATTCCAAGACATAAAACACTGAACAGCCTGTCTTTTGCCTGTCTTAATAAATCTTCCAGACCTGTTTCGTTTTGTTTTGACTTTTTCCGGCTTGCAATTCATCAGCGTTTATGAGAGTCTGCTTTATAGAACAACACACATACATACGCAGGAAGGCATTTAGATATGGACATCGACAAGCAGTTATACTTGCATCAAAACTACGCAACCAAACCTCTAAAGGATGAAGGATAAAGATAACACCGGCAAACATCCTTGTAGGCAATAAATATTCGATTAATAAAAAGGGGATAGAGCTATATTTAGCCAATACAGATTTGCATTACCAAGTAGAAAGATTCTATAAAATGTAGTTGAACTGATGGGAAGTAAGGAAACTATAATAATCGATTATCACAAGAAATCTTTTAGGGGTTCCCAGATCCACAAAATGGTGACGATGGTATGTTGAACTGAACCTGCGGTGGTTTTGATGTTGAGATATACAGGAGAACGGGTTATGAAAGACAGTAAGAGGGTGTGTACTGTTGGTATTAAACTTGCTACAAAACAAACGTAATTTCGCTATTCGCCCTCGACCGTATGATCATAAAGTGGCCCTGAGCGAACAATAGAGGAACATGGTATACTTCTATGTTAATCAACAATTTTTCTGATTTTTTTTCAGATATATTCATATATCTCTATTAGACGTTTTTCGTTCGGTCAGCATGTCTGTCGGTATGTCTGTCAATACGCTTTTGGTATGTCTGTCGGTCCCATTAATGCTATGATGTAGGATTATGATGTATAAGTTCAGCATTTTAGTACTTAAAAAGTCATTATTTTTATTGAAAATGACGCTTTTGAAATACTTATGTATTGCAATATTTCACATGTATGATATTCAAAGTTGCATTACTTGCAATTCCTACTCCTAGTCCTACTGCCTCCACTCTTCCATCTGCGATTACGATCATATATGGTATACCCACCATTGAACTTATGGTTCTTGTTTGTGTCGAGATACAGCGGGCAAGATAAACCGTGGAGTATAATTTGACTGACATTGTATCACATACTAAAGCTAATTACCTTTTACATGAAGTCAATATTTCTTTTTAGTTGATTGTTTTATTGTTTTCATACATGTAGTAGGTATCAAAGTGAAAATAATCTTTCAACTCGTAATATTTTAGCGGGTGTCGGCAGGGGAATACCTTACAATGCATGCAGTTTGAATGTAGGTGTTTCTTCTTCTTCTTTTTCTTCTTTTTCTTCTTTTTCTTCTTCTTCTTCTTCTTCTTCTTCTTCTTTTTCTTCTTCTTCTTCTTTTTCTTCTTCTTCTTCTCCTTCATTTTCTTCTTCTTCTTCTCCTTCTTCTTCTTCTTCTTCTTCTTCTTCTTCTTCTTCTCATTATAGGAAAAAGTGTTGTAGAAATTTGCTTGGATAGGTCAATATTAGACATGGCTGTATGCCTAGAAAATCAACTTATTTAACTATGAACAGTACTCGCCATCACAGTCAATAATTGAACAACTGTAGCGTCAAAATTTGAGACCATGCCAGAAAACATCAAGCAATGAATAAATATAGACAAAATAAATACTAATCATGACATCACTTGAGGTTTCCTTGGGAAATAATTTCAAAAAGGGTAAAACATATCTAGAAATTTCTAGATTCTGGGAAACCTTGATTTTATTGATGGACCAGTCAAAATAAGGTCCCCAAATGGCGAATGGAACTTTGCTTTTTTTCCTGAAAAAAATTTTTAGAAGAGTCTCGTGGAGTTCTTATGTCAATTTTCAAATCTGGAAACAGAACAGTATGACCAGGAACGCTGGAGATACAACCATGTAAACAAACACAAACCAGCACAAACATTAAAAAAAAGATACTCTTGTCACCTGTGATGGCTACGATCTTCCAATCTCAGATGAACGTCACTTCTATTAAAGATTTTTAAATATCCAGGTTTTCTAAGTCACACCATAGAAACTGTCATGTGACCAATTTTTTTTTTTTTTTTTTGGCAACAAGCTGTGTTTGGGCGGATCAATTTAAATATGAAAATGGTGTGATCAAAGGATGAGTTACCTGCATTTTTGTTGGGCTGCAATCACTAGGAAATGTATGAATGATGCTGGTCAAGAGCTACGTTCAATTCAGTATGAACTCACGTTGCAAACTGAACCCATGAAGGTAACCAGCCATTAATCCAACTTGAAAACCATAGAAACCTATGTTGACTATTTTAGTGAGTATTGATTGGCGGTTTTGAATAACCACAAACATGAACAGAACTAATATATGTGTTTTATTCTCACATGGGACTGGTGTCATATCCGTATTTCAGACCTTTGATCTTGTCCATTGAAGTAAAGTTAATAACTATCTACAAATAGGATTAGAAAAGTGATAAATTTTTCTGTCTCTGTGAAATCCTCAAAAGAAGAATTCAAGCGAAGAATCACTCTGGAATGGCAATACTCTGTCAAAGCGAGCTCAACTATCAAGAACAAGAGAATCGCATTAATCCTAAAGAGGAAGGATACAAAACCAATGTATCCACCTGATAGTCACCCACGGAGCTGAAACATGGAACATAACTAAGAGCCCGACCCTCAAACTGAGAACCACGTAACGCGCACATGAAAAAAAATGTGCTCTACCTCTCATGGAGAGATTACAAGACGGCATAGTATATTAGGGAAAAGAAGTCTGAGACATCATAAATCCATTAAAAAAACTCTTGTCAATTTAAGTACATTTAACAATCATCTACTAGCAGTATTAAAAAGTTATCGATATATCTACCTGCCTTTCGGCTTAAGGTCCGTTCGCCCATCCCTGTCAATTTATGTCTATCTATCTGCTTATATCTATCATTAGGTCTGTTCATATTTGTCTATTTCGATCTCCTTATATCTGTTTATCTAGACTGCATGCTTGTGCGTGAGTGTGTATACATTTAAATTTCTCTGTACATACTCATACACACAGACCGAAATTTATTCTCTCTTGTTTGTCATCGTGTTCCTCTCTGAAAGAATTTCTCAAGAATCGAAGAGCTTGGATCGGTGCCAGCTTCTGCATTAGCCTGATGCGATTTTCGAGAATTAACAGACAGTCCCAATGAAGAGTGGCAGCTCCGCTACTGTTCAAAGTGATCAGCCGACAGAAACAATCTGCCATCGAGACCAGACACGCATGGCATTGACCTCAAATTTTACTCACCAGCAACTAATGTTCACTCACTTGTATCATTGACGTATCAGTCCACCGTTGTGTTGTGATCTCCTAAGGAAGTTCTCTTGTGCTAACACAGACTGCGACTCTTTTAGAACTTCGTTTAAAGTAATGAATGATAATGCCCAACGATACATTACACCATGATAACCAAATTTGGTTCCTGGGTAGACAGGGTTATTTCTACATTGTTTTTGTGTAAAAGGTGAAAAAAAAAACGTATATTACTCCATGTAAACTTCTCTTTTGAGCCCGGGACTGTGATATATATATATCCTACTCTACGTGACTGAAAATGTGCAAAATTGCTAGTCGTTCAATCGACAAAGAGTGGAGTCCATATTAACATTGTCGTAGTTACAGAAGTAAAATTTAAAGGGAATGATTGAAATATACAATTATTTCAGTCATAATACATTAGAAAATAACTCCTCTGAACTAAAGACTAAAAAAGTGTTATCTTTAGATAAGACTCCTCGATATCTATTGATGGTGTTTTTTTATTTTTCCATAGTCAGTCACAGGAGCAACCATTACTGGTGAGCTCCAGATATTGTGAGATTTTTCTCTGAACTTTGAGATGAGGAATCATATGAATTGTTTTTATAAGTATTGATTCCTTCTAATTTTCGTCTTCATCTTGATTGTCATTGATGTAATCATCACAAAATGTTTCGACCGTTTATCGTCATGCCATCTTCAGGTTACTATTCTTTATACTAGGGGAAACTTGTATCATTAGATTATTATAGTATTTCCTTCTTATTTTTCTTCCATTTCTTTTTCATTCAAACAGAGTTCATTTATATTGATTTCAGTACCTGACCTGAAGATTGAATCCACGGCCACCCATGAACAGAAACTTTGATCTTTTTTTTGAAATGAACACTTATGTACCCAAGGCCACCGTCCCGATGATACTGTAATTTTTGGCCTTTAAATTGAGAGTCAAATGTCAGATTTTTCGACATGAATTTGTTCAGTTTCATACCGTTCCGATAATGAGAAATTGTCATTATTGTGCATTTATCAATCCAAACCATTGTTCATCGTATTGATTGCTTCGTCTGAGACACGACATTGAGGTCGCGTACCCTCCGAACGGCTTCAGTTATTTATATTGTTCTTATTTTGACCGCTCCTGCTAAAGGGTATCTATCAGTTTATTCCAGATTGCGCCTGGTGTAATTTCTTACTCATTCCAACTGAACCAGGGTAAATATCTACGTTGAGGTCCGTTGTAAGTATAAGACATTGGTAGTGATGGGCTCTACTTTTCCACGCTGACCCATGACATGTTCGCAGGGCATATCTACATACCTTCCTATATATTATAACACAGTTTACGTAGGTAGGTCAAAAAGCCAGTGGCGTATTGATGAAATAGCATACATTTTATACAAAAAAAATATTACCTTAATCACTATAATATTCTAATCTTGGTAGATGCCAAAACCTTGTCCAGTGACCGACTGCCAAAGGTAAGAACAAAATAAGCTAGTAGGGGATAAACGGCTGAGTCAGTTCGTCTATATCAATATCTATGTCTATAACAATACATATAAGTCACAATGAGAACAATAGTTCAGGTAAGTACGTTTGAGTCCATGGACGATCCGATGAAGATCTTTATTAGCATTTGTGCGACTTATTTTTGCATTGGGAATTATTCTCTATCACGGTACAAAACCTGGAATAGACTTAGTATTCTTCTTGAAACAATAAAGACGATAGCAATCAAAATGAAGTGTGCAACATTTATGTAAAGCCTCCCTATCGTGATTTGAACTCAAAGCATTTATGTGATTCATTCCTTTTTTTTTATTTTGGTTGTAGTCAATAGTATTTGTTAATTATCACATTTATGAACATTGTCATAGTTGCAGAAAAATCTCTCTACGTTGACAAGTTTTTGGTAAAGCCAAGTTGACCTTCAAGAGCAAGAGAAACCTTATTAATCCTACAAAAAGAAAAAGGGTATACAGCCATTCATCCGGGTGGTCGATTTACTGTATAGTACAATATATACCCGAGTATGAACTAGAATAATCGGGAGAACTTCACAGCATTATTCTGATTCGTTCAGAACTGATTTCATTAGTTATTATCAGTCCATTCTATTTCTTAATGTCTGTACACACAAAACGAAAAGTACCCTGAAACCTCTCCATGAAAGCTTTGAGTAAACAAACAGCGAGATTGATTGATTAATCGCCTAATATCATTTTCTTTGCTGCAATGAGTTGTTTTTTTTTTGTTTGCTCGTGAAGAGAATATCGGGGTATTGGTTAAGTCAGAGCTAGGATGCTCGAAAGAAAAAAAACAAACAAACAAATTATTCCGTTGGCTCAGAGAGTTTTTTTTTATAAAAAGCAACAACTATAAAACAGTGTAAAACTAGTTTCAGAATGATCACGAAAATGCTTTAATCAATATTTTCAAAAAATATCTGTAATGAATTTATCTCCAAACGAGTCAATTCCTGATTTTTTCGATCTCTGCAAAATCTATTTGCACAGTATTTTTCGTTGTCTTTGCAGCTGATCGAAAGGAAGTAATAATGTCATAATCTGTGAGGTTTGCTGAATTATCACGCATCGTAACTTTAGTGTTATCATTAACAATTCTTTTTCAGTTAATCGACGTTTGTCTCCCCCTAAGCTCATTTTGATATTTCCATCTCAAAGACGAATTCTCTGAGATCAGCCATGTATTGATTAGGTACTCTTTCGTTGCTCGTTTCTAGAGTGATAAACTAATGTTTTCTTTGCTTTGGTAACATAATGCCGTTAAAATTATGCATAGAATAATCCTCTTTGCTCCGTAGACATCGAATTTTCAATGTTTGTGATGGACGTATGGTGTGAGGAATGAAGTGAGCAGTAGATAACCAGATTTCGTATAACAAATGAGACAATAAAATACATAGTTAAATAAATCCAGACAGATCGTACCAAGCCATCAATCGTCTGGAATCCGACATTCTACGTGGTTGCACCGTATTTAGAAACAACTGTTTATTATAATCAAAGATGATTCAGCAACGGTTATTATTATTAAAATCAGTCAGTCCCGAACACAATATTAAAGACGATTTTTTTTTGTATCATCTTAATATGGGTAGCAATAATGCAAAGTTATTCATGAAAATGCATTTTTCAGGGAAATTATCACTTTATAGCCATGAATGTACATTGTTTCAACTTTGATATTGTTTGCTAAATAGCCGGTTATTGATGTCTAAAAGCTAGTATTCTTAAATGACCTTCCTCAGCAATTTATTGAAAATGATTTATTTCTCTGTTTCTGTTTTTGTAACTGTTTTTCCTGGTAATGTATCCACCAAATTTCTGAAAGGAATACTGGAAGTTGGTACTGAATACTAAATGTGGAAGAATACGTCACTCTATTCATAAGAAGTGCAAACGCCCTGACGAAGAAGAGTACTAACGTATTTTCACATCCATAGCGATTCAATCATAACAAGGCTCCCAAAATGAGTGTCTTATACTGAATCAAATTAAGCTTCGTAGTTGAGATAGTCAAAAATTCTATTTGTGCAAAAGGTCGTTGCTTGAACTAAGACTGAAAACTTGGATTTTGAATACTGATTTTTAAGGTGGGCAGATAATCCCAACTTTGATGATATTTGAATATTAACTTCCAACCATCATTACATCCTTTTTTAGTCGGTGCTATGCTAAACTTAACTTTAGAAATATAACACCATTTTGCATATAGCTTTCTTGTATCCATAATGATTGATTGTTGAGCTGTTTACATTCGTTATGTGATTAATATAACTGATATCCTGAGAATATCAGTTGTCGTTATATCACGTTGTCTGATGTTTCCAGCCTTGATTTTCTTCTCGGGTTGGATTAGTAAACTTTATGAAGCCAAATTTGGTTTGTACCCATCAGATTTTCTACAAATTGTGTATGTTTTTGATTTAGAAATTTCTTTTGGCCAAGACACGTTACGGCCATTTGTTTAGACCTAAATCTTTAGTTTCTGGTAGAACTTTGAGCAGTTACCTCGGTTAACTGAATAGTTCAGTTCATTACCGGCTTGCAAAACTAATTTAGTGACAATGTTGATGTTGCCAATAGCTGACGATTTCATTGTAAATGAATTACATCCTATCCTCCTCTTCAGTGTTTGTTTTCGTTAGAGATTCCGCCTTAAGATTGAATTTATTTACGGATTATATGAAATTCTTAGAAGTTGTTTAGTTCCGTCTTCATTAGTCCCGAAAAAGATCTAACGTTAGTCAGCAGGGAACAAGAGAAAATATTGCATTTTTTTTTCGCCGACTAGAAATTAAATTCTTGGTGGTTTTCAGTCAAATATTAACAGCAATTAGATCTTACAGAATGAAATAATCTTAAAATTTCTCACAAATGTTCAGTTTTTATACCGTATTTGATGGGTCCTAGATCAGTCAGCTGTCAGATCTACGCAGCTTTTCCCAGAAAAGAGGTATGCTTTCAAAAGTTTGAAATTGCCAATGTAGAGGAGATCATTTTTGGACTTTTCATTTTCAGTGTAACGAACCTGAATCTTCAAAACCAGTTAGAAGTGATATGTTAGGTTCAATTTTTAAATCCTCCCAAAGGTTGGAGCGAGAGGTTAGGGTTGGTGTTTGGGTTTTTGTGGTAGGCTTTAACGAAGAATACATAGCAATTTTTATCTTTTTCAATAAGAAAAAGAAAACACAATTTAATCTTTTCAACTCTTTTTAAGCTCTCATTGACGTAAACATATGATGAAAAAAAACGAAAAAGATATCAGTATCATACGACAAATGCAGTCGAGTTAAAATTGTTTGGGAATGAAAACAATCTATTATTCAACTGACTTTAAGAATGATTCTCGCGAAATTATCCAACAGCAAATTAAATAAATGTTTAAAAACCTGCGATATATTTTACAAAGAGCAATAAGTTTTTGATCAAAGAAAGTTGGGTTTTTTTTATCAAAAAGTATTTATTCTTTGAGCTTCTGTAATTTTTGTGCTGATTTTTCATTCAATTTAGTTTGATGAGAAATTATCATCCATTTTAATAATCCTTTTTATGGCTACTTTTTATGTTCATCTTGTCCTTTGTAGTTTCTTTTGAACCCAACTGATTTGCTGGTGATAAACGGAAACTAAAAGAAGGAGGTAAATAATAGTCGTATGTATTATTCGGATATAACTTGATGAGAACTTTATTTTTGATAGTAGCTGAAAATTCAAAGATCTCTAATTATATCTCGATTGAAAATGATCACTGCAACTTCTGTATTGAATTTATCATAAATAAAAAGAATTAAAATATATTTTTTATAAATGTAATCATTCATTGGAATCGTATCTGTATGATGAATTTCATGATCTAAGCTTGTCATTTTTGTTCTGTCAGTAAGACAGCCCCTGGGCAATCAGTTGACCATGAGTTTAAATAACAGCAAAGAGGTAAATTTAACGTATCAGTTTACACCCTTTACTTTTGCCAAGACTTATTTTGTTCTTGTTGCAATAGTTTCAAAGTTTGTCAAAAATGAAACATCAGTATGCAAAACAAACATTGTCTTTGTCTAAATTCTACGTGATGTAACCAAGTTTGATCTCCTGATTGAAGGACTTATCGATAATCGATTTTCAAACAAAAGTTACGTGACTCCTTTGACTCAACTCGGCTTGTCTGACCAGGACGAGACGTAGCCGACATGGGCTGAGACCGGAAGTCCGCTGCCCAATCACTGAAAATTCTTCGGCTGGTAAAAAGGCGGCCATCGAAGATTAACACCTGCTTTAAGGCAATAGGCAGCTTGACTTGCGCACAAAAGAACTTACATAACAAATGAAGGGGAAGATATCTCTTTTGTGAGATTTATTATTTCGACACAAGATATTTTCATCAGTCTACTTCATTGCACCGATACTTGTTTTTTTACGGACTGTTAAACATCGAGAAGGGTGAGGTTTTATAAACTCTCGAGGGAAAATATTGCATAGTTGGAGAAAATACAAATTAAAAAAAGGCTTTCTGTTGTGACCGAGACGAAAAGTCCCTCTATTATATTTTTCTTCAACTTAGCAAGATTTTGTAAACTATCTTATATAATCTCACGTTACCTCTAAGAAAAAAACTTTATCCTTCCTGTAATAGAAGATAATAAATCAATGAGAGAGAGGGAGAGAGTGACAGAGACAGATAGGAATACAGACAGATTAGAGACAGAGTGAGAGACTGAACAAACAATGAACCAAGGTCAGGAATGACTGAGAAAAGGAAATACTAGTGAGTAAATAATTTGAAATAATTCAATATACATTCATATGGTCTTTCTCATTACTTGATCACTTTAGATCGTTTGTTGGATCATTTTCTTATAATCAGCTTTTCTCTTTGAAATACCTGTTTCGTCTTTTGGGCAGATTGCCCCAAATATCAAATGTATAGAACACAAAAAGTGATAATATACATCTTCCTCATGATTCATATACGAAGATGGATCTATTCGTCTTTAGTTTGAGGTGTAGCATATTTCTGAATCTCGATCTGAATGTTCTTCATAATGTTTGATCTTTGAGATCGAAATTCATCACTGAAATGAGAGCTTTGATAAGATAGGTGGTTATGGTGGATTTTTAAAGAGTATATAGTGAAAATAAATGTCTTTCTCATCTGCACGCTATTGACTTACTGATGTAGAGAACAAATGGCATATTGTTTTTTGTTTCATATTGTGGTTTTGGTACTTAGCTAGCAGAGAGAGGGCATTTTTTCCAAGTAGAAATGTTCGAATTTTAGAGGTATCTTGAATATTTTTCGATCATCATTATTCATAGAAAAATATAGACCTGTAATGATCCCTTTTATTTCAAGACCGAAGATCTGCCTGGCCATCACACACCATCCCAATTTGCCTGTCTCTGAGTTCTTTGGCCGAGTATATATACACTCAATGGACGATGTGATCAGCCATCCACGCCTGAAAATAGTGCTACCACTCATGTTGAACTAATTTTCTAAAGTGCATTTTAGAGTTCCGTCCTCTGGCGTCGCACATACTGGTTACTTATGGCTTGGTCAATAGTTGACTCTGCTTTATTGAACTGTTAAAAAATCCAGTGGCGCCATTCTGTATCCAAAAACATAACCGCCAATCGAATTAAAATGCTAGAATACTAGTATCCAAAATATTGATGATATAATGTACCACTAATAATGAGTGCAAGGTTGGGCCAGGGAGAACTGGGGACAAGTAGAGTACATTAAATAAGTGTATATATATATATATATGTAGGTGTTTTGTCCGATTAGTTCAGTTGGTCATTTTCAGCTGGAATTGTTGCCTGCTAGTCTGCTTCTCTCTTTCCAGTAATTTGCTCATTTTTAACCTTTATATTGTCAATTATATTTGGGGACAAAACCTCATTCTTTAAAAAAAAAAAAGAAATGACAGACGTACATCATCTTCATGTTATCTCTATTCCAAGCTCTGTTTTTCGATATATTTGCTATGATTTCCGTGTAGTTTTCGCTTTAGCTGGCATTGGGAGTGTTTAGTTTTGATTTGATCCAATAAGATGATTTTTCAGTCTATATCATAACTGACTTGATATCATTCTCGAAGGTAAATGTGATGAAGATGAAGGGCTGGGAATAATATTTCTACCATGTGCTGTAAGTCGGTTTCGAGCCTATTCGAAACAGACTGGCATACCCTCTCTTAGAGATGTCCGGACACATCTAAAAGACATAATGAAAAGGTTTCTATGTTAACCTTTAAACCAGATTCTATTGCATTCTCAATGTTCAGAGGAAAATGAATCCAATTTCCTTAATCTAATCAAATCAGAAATGATAATTGTCGGATTAATATGATTAAACATTATTACTTCCGCGATCCGTAGAATCAAGGTCAACATCTGATCAGGTTCAAAGCAATATGAGTTATTTCCCTTTTTCTGTTGATACATGTTGAAACAATGTTAGATAAAAATAGAGAAAAACCCAAGAGGAAACAAAAAACTCAACAGTTAGTTAGCGAATAGAAAATGTCGAAGAAACGTCTTCTAAATGTCGTGTTAGGGGGGATCATTTAAAATATTTAACGATGTTGATCAATAAATAAGTTATTCCATTTGCATTTTGATGAGCATTCATCACTAAGATGTCTTCATCTTCAAAAAAGCGGGCACAAAGTAGGGACCGATTTAACATCAACTTACGAAGCAAATTGAACAAACTGACTGAAAACTTGTTTAGGAAGCAAATGTAAACGAGAAAAAAAAAACAAATATTTTTTGTCGACAGAATTAGGATAATTCTTTCTGCCTTCTGTCTCCGTTAGTGAGGACTGTACGCGACGAACATGCAGCCAACCAGCCAGCAAGAGCAACCTAAAAACTGAGAGAAACGTAAATTGATTGACCAATTCTATTCTTTCGGTAATAGTACGGGACAAAATTACCCCAAGACACACTGATTCACCGAAGCATTCTGACCGACATTGTTCAGTAAGAATGACTATCAATATCTCGAAATAAAAGTGCATGTCAAAGTGATATATATATATATATATATATATATATATATATATATATATATATATATATATATATATATATATATATATATATATATATATATAAACAGGAGAGCCAGCCTTGAATACTTCATTCAAACGTGTTGAATGCTCCATATATCTGCAAGAAGCGGCTTTGAGTCATTTTCATAAACTAAATAATTGTCATGACAAGAAGAATAGGTCGGAACATTTGCCAAATGTGCAGGCTATTCACATTTGATGGGGTGATTACCTAGGGCAAGAGGAGCGAAAAATCATCAATCAACTACAAGGCTGAGTTTATTAGATTATTATTCGATACCTATTACAGAGCAATCCCTAGCATAACTGTCTCACTGTCTACTTCACTAATTTAATTCTTAATTTTAATCACTTGGTGTCACTCTGTTTTGACTTCATACGCGACAAAGCTAAGCCTGGTGAGTTATTATATGGACTCCTTCCATATTAAGATGTTCACAATCTCATCTTGAAAGCCGATCCGCTAGTGTCGTGAGTTAGATATCAATTAAGTTCCTTACTTCTTTGGCTAAATAAGTTCTACTTCTAAACATATATACAATATTTTTTTTTAATCTACCAACCAAAACGTTAGTTTCCCTCAGTTTTCATGCTACTTTGAGTGAGTGCTTATAAATGTATAACGCATACAAAACGGTTTTTCATGAGTGACTTGCCAGATTTGTTTTAATCGATGATTCATAATTTGGGTCAGGTTATTAGTGTGTCAGGAGTGGACGAGATCGTTGGTATATGTTTTGTCTCTAACACATAAAGAAAGGCTATTGCAATGATTTAACTAATCGCAGCATCTCCCGGCTGATAACACGCTATAATTGCTGAGATGCGACCCACAAGTTGGTAGATATTTTAGGGAAAAAAACATTTCATTTTATATATTCCTTGTGGATGGGATTCATGGAACGTTTGTTAACTCATCCCTACGATTTTAACTTCGACTACTAAGACACACGGTAATTTTTTTTCAGTTGTGGGGGGATATTCTTTGAGATAAAAATTCGTCTCATCAGCTGGGAAAACATGTTGAGAAAAAAAGCACAGGATAATTATTTGGAACAATTTCAAATGTGGTTTTCATTTATTTTTTATCTGCAAGAATAATCAATAAACGTTTATTAACGTAATAAATGAAGTGAACCCGACAATTTAAGTCGGCCTCAGTTAAGAAGTCAAGTCAAGTAACCCGTCCAGGATTTTCTTCATAAATTCCCTGAAAATTAATTAAAATAATTCGATTGGAAGGAAAGGGAACCTAAATGGGAAAACCAGTGGAATTAATTGGAATTCGACTCAATGATGATAGCCTGAGGCAGAATAATTTTTGTCATTTTCCAAGGACGACCTCCCCAAAAATTAAATGGAGCCTCTCTGCCAAATCTATTTCCAGGGGGTCGCTACATACGGCTGAATATAAAGAAATAGAAAAAAAAACAACAGCTAAAAATAAAAAGAAATAGAGAGACGTATATGTTTTCAAGGGGAAACAGCGAAACTTCTAGATTTGAAACATGATGTTTGTTGAGAGAAAAATAAAGATTGGTAATGATTAATAACAAATCCCTACGGGTAACAGGTGCAAGAAGGCAACATTTGATAAGGCGAAAATGCAACAAAATAATTGAAATAAATTAATTTACTGTGTTGTTCTCGATTCCAGGAAAAACATTTAAAAAGGATTTCTTTGGCTCAGCAGGCATCATCATCATCATAATCATAATCATCAACATCATTATTCATTTGGTAAATTTTGAATGAAGGTACATATGTTTGGATACGAGTGATTATACGTTTCAATAATCCTGTTAAAAATTAGAGTGATGGAATCTTGATATACACAGCCGTGCAAAAAAGACCGATGATATTTTATAGGTTTTCTGTCAATATCTTGGAAAATAATCCATCAATGCTGATATAAATTCACAGAAAAAATACCTGTGAGGCACTGTAGATCAATATACGTTATGGTTTAATTTCGAAGCATCAAATTGTTCTATTGTAGACATCAGTAAATCACTCAGTTTAAGCAAAATATCAATTGATGAATAACTCCATCAATATTGGATGACTTTCCACGTACTATATTCTCTTTTCAAGTGTCATCGTATAATCTTTTGTAATACTAAAAAAATTGTAGTCCACAAAACTGGGTCTGACACACTGAACACCTTAGATTCGAAAGCTTTGTTAGGAAATAACCAATAGGAAATGCCACAAAAGAGATTCCGAAAACCAGTATCGATTTTCTATAATCTGTTTAAAAGTTATATATTTTATGTGATTGGTATTTTGAAAAAAATGTGTCTGGCTGGAGTTGTATCAATAACTTCTTTTCTGTCCCAAGGCTTTCATATAAATCCTTTGCAAAGGAGATGTATTGATACAGTTCACAAAGTTATCCGACTGTCCTTCAATATTGTGACACGTGTAAATATTAGATGAGCTAAAGGGTCTATCCTACTTTATAAACACTGTGACCTTTTTCACTAGATGTAGATATTGCTTTTGTGAATAACATTGTCAATGCAAACAATAAATTCGATGAAAAGGGGCCAATAATCAAATACATGATCTGTTTTAAGTTAATTCTGGGGGTGCTATTAGTCGAGCGGTTAGCAACACGGAAATTGAGTCGGAGAGCCAAGTTAAAAACTCTAGCTGGAACAATGTGCGTCCAACTCACATTTGTTCCTTTCTTAGAAGAGCCATGAATCTATCTTTTCTCCATGATAATGGATGAAAAGGCAAAATCGAAAAAGACTGACCCTCGTCCCAGCGCCGTGACAAACTCAGTATGAACAGAGTAGAGATCACGCCCTTCGAAGGAATACTTAAGAGGAATTCTAGTAAAGCTTTAACTGGCCAAGTATCCTAAGAATGGATAAGAATAAATGCCCCCCACCGGCAGCAGTACATGCAAATAGTTCATGGTCTAACTTCCAAAGTAGATCAACGCAATTGAATTCTCAAGTAAAATATAAGAAAAAAATCTCAAATGGCGATGGGCTGGCCATGTTGCAAGAATGGCAAACAATCGATGGACATCGCGATTCACGACATGGATCTCCCGAGACCACATGCGCAACCGAGACCGGCAAAATATTAGATGGAGTGACGAGCTAGACAGGTTCAGGAAGTACTGACTCCGCGACGCCCATGATAGGGAAGTGTGGCAAATCCGGGGGAACGTCTATGTCCAACGACGGAAGCTAAAAGACTGATGATGATGATGATGATGATGATGATGATGATGATGATGATGATGATGATGATGATGATGATGACAAGAAAAACAGTGATAAACATCTGATTGTGGTTTTATTATTTAATAAGTTTGAAGCAGACGTTCGCATTAGCATTTTAAACACACTTCCAAGGAAATCTTAGAAATGTCTGTGAAGTTCAACTAGCTACATATTGCATCTGCAATCAATCAACTGTAATAACATCCTTCACAAACCTTATGAAATTTCAGAAGCTAGAAAAATGGGATCTACGTAAGCTCATGGGATAGAACACGAGTCAGTCTTCAAATAGATGTCTGTCTGTTCTCGTCCAGCTTTAAAAAAAAAAAAGGAAGATTTTAAAAAGATTATCCCTAAGAAGGGTGTACTGGTTGTGAGAATCTTGAACGGTAGAAGTGTATGTTGGATCCAAGGTTGACTCCCAACCCATATGGAATCTCCTGAGGTATCTTGTCTTTGGTTGGATCAAAAAATGTCTTCTTGTAATGAATTGCTGGACACTGGACATACTGTAACAGCAAAATCCTACTTTTGGAAGTGGTTTCATTGAATTTCGCATCGGGACATAAATATATGTGTTTTTTGATGAATCGTAGTGAATTTTCTGTTCAAAAACCTGTCTTCTAGTTGCATTGCGAGGCATCGGATGATTGTGAAGTGGAATTTTATGTTTTTCGTGTTTCTTGTTGTCTATTTGTCAAATAGTAGGTAAATTCGACAGGTCGTTTTAAGGTACTTTCCATTCTGATTAGTGTGAGTAGGCATGTGCGTGCGTGTGTATGTGTGTGTCGGGGTAGTCATTTTAGAATCGATATTTCGTCCTTCATTCTTGTTTACTTTTGTGTAGTTGTTCACCCTCTCTCGTGATGTATTGCTCAGCAACAGAAAAAGAGAGATTTGGGGGGAAAAACGCAAATAAGTGAAGTAAAAAAAGACTTAGACCGCTGTACTAATAACAAAAAAAACACTACAACCCTGAAAATGATATCGACAAAAAGTCTTGGTAGGAACTCTCGCGTGACCAACGTCTTTTATCAACATACCCCGTTGGGGGTGATCAAATAAAAAATGGGGAAAAGGGTGATCAACTAATAAGTTACTTCTGTTGCTTTTTGTTGAAGCTTCGTCTAAAAAAAAATTGTGGGGGAGCCTTGTTTAAAAACCTTTGTGAGGGAGGGGAGTTCTAAAAACGAACAATTTTTTTTTTTTTTTTTTTCGAAACATGAAAATGAGTAAAAACATTAAATATTGATAGGCATCCATCCAGCCAGTCGGCTAGTCAGTCATCTACAATCACTTAGAAATTGATGAAACTTATGTTTAACGGTACCTACCCAATGCACACACATCGGAACAAGAAAAAAGACATAAAAAAAAACATTGTATAATGGAATCTATTTAGCTTAGTTGAATGGCCCATCAGGAACTTTGCAAGACTTTTGGATTCGACAGGCACACAAATCTCATGGAAGGAAACCAAAAACTGCACGTTACATAACCAAAGAAATGTAGATTCAAGAAAAAATCCACCCCAAATGAGGATTACGGAACTAAAAGAGAATGGCAAACAAGATAAATGATAAGCCCTTACATGTGAATTTGAAGAGATGCCATGGAAGTTAGGGGCTGACATCCTGATTAACTTCTTCTAGTTTTTTTAAATCGGTGACCTCGAGAAATCAAGTTTATCTACACCAAAAATCGCCAAAAATAATTGATTTTAGGAGACATCTATCATTCGATTACCTCTAATGTGAAGACTGGTTCAGTAAAGGGAATGTTGGATTATAGTGAAAATACATTCTGATATCTTTTATCTGGCAAACCAGTCCGGTTGAATGGTCACTGAATCAATTTTCCTTGCACCTCACCTTCAAAGATGTCTCATATGACAGCTGAAGTATCAACGATCAATTTACAGAAAATTATATTACCCACAATGACATACATTTCAAACATTAAAGCCATCGTTATATGACTTGCAACATCCTGGTATATAGATAAGAGTTAATTTTCGTAAATAGGTTATCTATTGAAGACGTTTTCTTTACCTTAGAAAACGACGCTTTGATCAGACAGGAGTCCTGTAAGACAATAGCAACACAAACATTCACACATATGTAAAAGATTTGTTAAGACAAGATGGATAACATCCCTTTGGCAGCAAGCCATACAAATAACAAGCATATACTTTCTATGTTGCTTCAGCGAGTAATTAAATAAGATCTCTACCGTAAAGCGCTTTGGACATTGTTTATGACAAGAGAATGTAATAAATATGCAAGGGATTTAGTTGAAAATACCATGAACAAATTTAAAGGATATGAGAAACCAGACCGTGGAATGTGTGCGGCTTCAAAAAACGGAATAGGAAGGAAAAAAGCTACGTGTGAAATAATGTTTGTTAGGAAGAAAAAAAATGAGAGAGAAAAATGGGAGGAAGGAGGGAAGAATTAAAAAAGTGAAGGAAGACAGCGAAAGAGAAATTAAGAACCAGACGGAATAAAAGTGAAATTCACAAGGAAATGAATAAAGAAAGGGTGAAAGAGAGAAATAAGAATGAATTAGTAATGGACAGAATAGAACTAACAACGGTGTAAGAAGGAATAGTTTAAAGGAAAGAGAGTGAAAAATGAAAATTTTGAAAGAAAAAAAATGAATGATGATAAAAGGAGGGAAATTATCACAAAAAATGATAGAAAGGAAGGAGGAAAGAGAGAAAGAAGAAGCCCGTAGGAAAACAAAGGTATAATTGGAATGAAAAAGAAAAAAAATATAGAAAGAATACAAAACTTAGAATACGAAACTATTTCGATTGGTTTGATTAGAAAAGAGTTTTTTTTAAAATAAATACAAAACATTAGGAACATTCATCATCATCATCATCATCATCATCATCACCACCACCACCACCACAGCCACCATCATCACCACCATCATCACCACCATCATCTTCGTTTCTACCATTTTTTTTTTGTCGTCAGAATCTTCAACGTTATTAACTTTGTTACTACCATCAAAACCATTAGAAACTGTCAACTAAAACTACCACCAAGACAGTGAATATATGTTTCTTTCAGTTTTGAGCCAGTCTAGCTGGCAGGACCAGGACTGAAAATAAAAATATTTACACATCATATCTAGAAAAAACTTTTTCTTCTTTTTTCACCCCCCCCCCACTGAAAGTATTTATTTGATTGGTTTCAATTTGCAATGTAGGCTTGTGCTAAATTGATTAGTTTGTAACCGCGTATGGTTCGGAAAATCAAGACTTATTTATTGATCACAGCCTAAGAAGTAACTTATTCATGCATTTAGAAGATATTGGTTGCATGATAGTTTCTATTGAGTGACTAACCAGACCCCTCTTTTTCTATCTATCATATATTGACGACCATTTGGAACGAGGAGCAGTGTCTATCTATATGTTTGGCTATTAACCTTGTTAATACTTATGCAGTTGTCGAGATTCTTTATCTTCCCATCGTAATGTTTAGTGTCTTTCATTTGATTAAGCACTGCATTTCATCAGATTCTCTAATGTATTTCATAATTCACGTTATTTAAAATGCTTTCCGTTACCTTTTGATATACGCAATACATTTTTATGTCGTTCCATCAATAAACCAGTTCATGTTTGAGCATAATTAGATCTCATTTCAAATAATAAACACACATTCAGACACACACACACACACACACACACATATATATAGATATATGTGTGTGCATGTGTATGTGTGTTGGTGTAAATAATTATGAATTGCAGTATATTATATAGAAACTTATTTGACATGATTTTCTTTCATAACACGGTTAATGTATCACTCGCCCTAGACAACGAAATTAGAATAAACAATTGAATAAAAAGGTGAGTAATACATCAACCGTGTAATCAGGGGGAATAATCTCAAATAAGTTTTTGTATAATATAACGCAATTTAATATCATTCTTTGGGACCACAAATGTCTATTTCTCAATACATAACTGTGAAACTGCGTTGAAAGAGACGAAAAAGACCGAGAATATATAGGATGAGGACCTGGAAGGAGAGCTGTCATTTTGGCCTGTACACCACCAGGGTCTGTTTAGCTCAATGGTAAGAGCACCGCTACGTTGAAACAGCTACTCTATCAGTAGCAGGTTCGATCCCTACCGCAGTCCCACTTTCTATAATTGTTTAATCCATTTACGTTGTCTGGAGTGAGTGATACATTAACTTCGTATTCGAATTTTCAAATCATGAAAGTGTACAACCTGTTATTAATGATAACTACAATATGTAGATCTCGGAAGAATATGTAACAAATGTTCTTTGTGAAGGTCTATGAAATTGATTATAATTAAATTATAAATAAAACTCTATTAAAATTTCGAACGCACAATACATATATTCATATATTCTTGTAAAATCTGCAATGGAAACCCAGAACAATTTTTTTTCTTCATAATTTTATGACCTTTGGTTGAGAATGATCTTATTGAATTACTCATTTCGTTTTTTTTCCACCCGCTTTTATGGATGTTATTTTTATCGTTCCTAATTTGAATTATTACTTCCCACATTCTGATAGTTGAGCTGAAAAAATATTTTTCAACGTTTATAAGACGGTATTAGTAATTCAATAAGAACATTTCCACTCATGGATCGTAAAATTGTGACATTAATTCGTGGTGGGTTTCCATCAGTGTATACTTTATTATTAATTCTGTTTTGTTTTTCAATACTTAGCATTATATATATATATGTATATATATATATATATATATATATATATATATATATATATATAATTGCAAATTGCGTTATATTATATAGAAACTCTTGTCTAAATGATCTCCAGTCGTTACATGGTTAGAGCATCACTCAGCCTACATAACGTAAATAGAATAAACAATTAGAGAAAATGGGCCTGTTGCATCATTGGCAGCTGTTTAGCTCAATGGAAGGAGCGACGCTACATGGAAGCAGCTATACCATTGATCACAGTTTCAGTTCTCGTATCAGCCTCATTTTCTTAGAATTTTTAATTTTATTTATGTTGTCTGGAATGATTGATATACTAACCATTTAATAGCAAAAGACTATTTCAAACAAGAGTTTATTTATAACATAACGCAATTTATCATCATTTATGATCAAGTTGGATCTTATGTATCTATTTTCCAATATGTATATTATTGTCCCTATATCTACAATACGGTAAGTTATGGACATTACTATCCGACAACGTTAATGAGGAAAGTAAGCCTGAACAACAAAACTTTTCCTCGAACAGAATTATCAACAGTAGCAGACCATGGACGAAAAGGCATGGGTTCGAATCCAAAGGGTGTTCATCATTTTTATTTTACGATTCATCGCCATTGATTCGATGTCTACTGTGAATGATTCAGTTCGATCGACCTTTTGTAATGTGACAGAATGTGTAATTTTTCAGGTCTCGTGGAGTTTTTTTTTTCTCATTTTTTCTTTTTTTGTTTGTTTTCTGTATAGTATTGCATTAGGCAGGAGTGTCGGCCCTCATCCTAAATAAGGACTTTGCAATCTGTTTCACGCCATCCTGGCTTACAAACCTTCTTTTTTCTATGTTCTGCTTTTTGATGATGAGGAAAACATTTACATTGATGATGATGATGATGATGATCATCATCATCATCATCATCATCATCATCATCATCATCATCATCAGTCTCTCAACGTCCGTCGATGGACATAGACCTTCCCCAGAATTCACCACACTTCTCTATCATGGGCATCGCAGAGCCAATACTTTCTGAATTTGTCGAGCTTGTCTCTCCATCTAATAGTCTGCCGGCCTCGGTTACACATGCGGTCCCTGGGGATCCATGTTGTGAATGATGATGTCCATAGGTTGTCTGCAATTCTTGCAACATGGCCAGCCCATTGCCATTTGAGATTTTCAATGGATTCTATCATGTCTCTGACTCTTGTCTTTTCTCGGTTGTACTGTGCTGTCCTGTAGTCTCTCCATGTGAGGCCCAGTATGAATCTTTTATGTGAACGTTACATGGTACTCAATTTGCGGATCTGTGTCTTGGTTAGGTTCGATGTTCGTTTAAAAAATCATTTACTCATGTCAGTACTGGTATTAGTTTTTTTGTGTGTGCTTGAATATCTTAAACGGTTTGTGTTACTTTCTCTATTTTTCAAGTTCACAATTGAAATCAAGCTTAAAAAACATTCAAACCACCAAAGAATATACAGATTCTCTAAAATCAAGGATTATGTTACAAATCATCAATAAATCAAATCTAAATCGATCAAAAACATCTAGAATTGGATAGAAAACATCCAAATTCCCAACATTGAGTAATCGATGTAACTCACATTTCTGGACGTCAGTCAGTGATAGCAGTTGATGTCAGAGATGCCATCGCATCTGGAAATGGAACTTGAATGTGGCCAACTATTTTTTTTAATTTTAAATCGCCCTAAATGTCTTTTGAAAAACGCTGTATGTTGGACACTCTGGGGTTTAACTTGACGATTGTATGGATGCTCAGTGGTAGCTGAAATATTTGTAACTATTCTGAAAGCTATATGTTAATGGCCGTTATCACTGGAATCCAACCAAGACAAGAGACCAACTCGTATTAAGAGTAGTAATCATCTGCTGTATAATTATCGCTACACACAACTGATTCCCAGCGTATTTTTTATAACACATTGACACGTCCATAACCTAATGAGCAATTTGCTGATAAGGCAAGACCAAGCAACCAAACTAATTCTATTATTTAATTATCTAATTACGAAGATTATTCGAGGGAGATATTTTTCACTGGCTTTCAGTGCCAGCTGCATGATAAAAACAAACAAACCAAAAAACTTTCATCTAAACTATTAGATTGTATCTCTTCTGTGAACATTATTCGGATCTTGTGACAGTTTCAAATATTACTAAGATCCTAAATAATCTGACCTTTGTTACTACCATCAACATTGGAAAATAAACCGGTGATCTTATTTTGTGGATATTTTCGTCACCTCTGATATCATGGGTAGAGCTTTTTTGAACGCATACGTGGGAACTTCACTTGACTGAAACTGCATATAGTGACTCAGCAATTTCTGGTCGTTAAGGAAAATATATATATATATATATATATATATATATATATATATATATATATATATATATATATATATATATATATATATATATATATATATATCCTAAATAACCTGACCATTGTCACGCTAATCAACACTGAAAAGTAAAAACCATTGATCTTATTTTGCAAGTATTTTCGTCACCCATGATATCATGGCTAGGATTTTTTTGAACGCGTAAAATGGAACTTAACTTGACTGAAACTGTATATGGTGAATTCTTGCGGTAAACCAATATATATATATATATATATATATATATATATATATATATATATATATATATATATATATATATATATATATACACACACACACAAGCACACACATAAAGAAGGAGAGAGAGAGTGGGTAGAAAAGATAAATCGATAGAAAAGCGTTGCAGGTGCTATTACTAACAGTAGGTTTCAATACTACTTCTTCCGCTTAACTGCCATGTTCAACATTTTAAAAAAAACGGTAAAGCAACTGGTCACTCAAAAGACAACTACCGATTGAGTATGAGCGACAGATGATGAAGTTCCGGTTCCTGTATGCGTCAGCTTAGTGTTCTTTACAAGTCTCCAGTCTAGCTGAGACCAAGACTTAATAACCACAAGTTTTTTCAGCTTTTTTTATGATCCCCACTTTGGCAGGATGCAAGTCAGCTGGTCGGATACTGCTATTCAAATCAATCAGCGAAAATTTTTTGAATTTGACAGACGCTACATGATCACAATATATAAGTGAATATGAAAGAGTGAAAAGCTAAGAAAATACTAGGATCAGATAAAGAAATTGTGGAGCATGAAGGCCAGGGTAGTACCAATAATCTATGTAGACTCCGAACCGAGTCAAAAACAAAGCAAAATTGAAAAAGCTGGAAATATAAGTAAGGATTGTGACTATCCAGACCTCAGCACCACTGGGTTCTGCGTGAATATCAAGAAGAGTACTGGAATATGAGATTTATGGACCCCAGTTTTACTTATTGCCTTATACCCAGGTTGGAAAAGGCATACTTGATTCAAACCACTGCGCCACTGTGATATGTGAGGACATCAGGGAGGGGTTAGATACTGGAGAAAACTTATTAGGTCAATATTCAGTCAACTGAGAAAATACGATTAAAGAGAGTGGGAAACTTGGGAAATACAAAGACCGGGCAAAAGAGAGTGGAACAATGAAGGTCATGGTCGTATTATTAATGTTAGGTGCACATGGAACCGTATTAAAGACTGAAAACTAGTCTGGTCTACTGTAAAAACCACAGCAATGATGGGGACAGCACGAATACTGAAGAGAGTACTTGAAATATGAAGACCTTAAGGTGGTAGTAATGGCCCAAAAGCCAAGAAAGAAGGCATGGTGGAGGCAACACAAACCACTGAACTATTATCATAGGTGAGGACGATATGAGAGTAAAGCTGAGGACCTGCTCACTGTCACTCAACTTTTACTTATAACCATCTAGCAACAGGTTCAAAACCGTAATCTATAACACCGCTGTGGACATTTGGGGTGTGAAGTGGACGGATGGAGACTTGTGGAGACTTGCTGTCACTCAATCTCCAGTAGCAACTGTTTGAATTATGATTGTGATGGTGATAACACTAAAATCTCATTTAACGCTATTAATGTGACATTCAAACTTTTCCATCCTCAAAAAACCACATTTCCATTCACACCAGGACACTAACCTTAAAAACACAAATGAAACCGGGCCTTAACACCCATCATACTTTCCACCAAGTTATCAAAACTGAGCAGGCACCAACTGAACAAAAATAGCAATCCATCATAAAGCCCACCCAGAAACCTAATTAGGTAGTAAATAGACTAAAAATGAGCCTGACCCTAACACAAGAATAGAACATTTTTTCTCTAAAATAGAAAGCAACTTTAAAGGAAAAAAATATGAAAGAAGAAAAGTTCTCCATGAAAACAATATTCAAATTGTATATAAAGACAGGACGATAACATAAAAACAGTTGTCCGTCGATAGCAATATTTTCGTGAAACAACAATAGCAATTATCTATGTATCAATCAATGTCTCCGAATTTTTGAGATGCCATATTACTATTATTTCTATTATTATTTGGACTATCCTCAACTTGGTTGTTTTTCATACAACGTTTCAGTCGTTGTAATCTACAGCCTTCACCAGGTATCATCTGCTGGGTGTGGAGAAGTAACAAACCGAACCCTTATATATATATATATATATATATATATATATATATATATATATATATATATATATATATATATATATATCATTAGCTGTTTTAAGCCCACTGCTACACAATGACTTTTCTCATCTTCTTTGATGACGAGCTTGATTGTACTAATCTATGCCATGTCTCACAAGCAAACTTTTTTCTCTAGTCTCCCTATCTTGTTTGGCTTGTCTTTACTAGCTTGACTGTTCTATGAACACAGATTTGATCGAAGTTTGTCCTTATTTTGTCTTTTTCTTACTATGTGCCCTGCACACCGCCATTTTATGTTGCTTAATTAATTGTACAAAACCTTTCATTTTTTTTCCTCTGGCAGATTTATGTCGATTTCCTTTTCGTTGCTCAACGTTAATCACACTTCCCATTGCTCTCTGAATTTGTTTATGTTCATTTGGCAGGTTCCCTAGTTCTGCCTGGGCGATCGATTGCAGGTAATATAAGGAAAAAAGAATGACTCAAAAACATCTTGATAGACACTTAACAACGTTCACGGACATAAACCATGACAACATGAAAATACATAATATTCAAGAGACGGTGTGAAAGGCATCAAATCCAGATGGCCTGAACATCTTTATTGTTTAGATTCAGAATTTTGGGGTTAAAGGAAAAAGGAAGAAAGGAAAAATTGATGTTCCCAAATTGTGTCATATATATTGTAATCCTACAGAAATAAAATTTCAACTGAAGAATGCAGACTACTTCTAGCCGTTTGCAAGAAACTTTTAGTTACAAAATTAATTCATTGTCTTTTATAATCTTGTACTATTTTCATTTTATATACATATGCATGTGTGTGTGTGTGTGTTCATGTGTGTGACATAGAGAGAATGCGTCTCTGTGTGAGTGGAAATGCTAGTGGGGTGATATATATATATATATAAAATGGAGAATATCGTTTTCATTATATAAAAGAATACTGAAAATAAAACAACTGTTGTGTCAGTATTTGAACTCAAGAGAATAAATTCTATTTTGAAATATATGTGGTTAGAATAATTTCTATATATGATCCGGCGTTTCCACTAGAAAACATCTATTGAGTTGATAAATAAAAATATTTGGATTTCTGAGAATCTAGTTGTTATTCTTAAAATCTAAATAAGGTCTTCAAAAAATGAAAAAGGTTTTCATCCAAACATGAAGAAAAAATTGGGGGCCGTTTAGTGGTGCACTGATGCCAATTTTCAAATTTGCAGACAGAATTTTTTGAACAAGAGAGCTGCAAATAATGCATCCTTCCTATAGATACCTATGGAACTGAAACATGGCACCCAACCAGAAGACTTACCATCATACAACGTGTTCATTAAATAGTCATGCTTAACATCATATGGAAAGATCATAAAACAGCACAGGATATTAAAGAAAGGCAGGAGTTATCAATGAATCAAGTAAAAAACTGAAATAGCAATGGGCTAGCCATGTTGCCATAATGTCATACAACTGATGAACATCACGACTCAAAACAAGGATCCCCCGAGATCATATGTAAAACTGTGGTTGGCAAAATATGAGATGGTGCGACGAAATTGACAAGCTAGGAAAGTATTAACTCTGCGTCGCCTATGATAGAGGGGTCTGGCCAATCCAGGGAAAGGTTTTTGTTCAACAACTGATGTCAAAAGGGCTTCTGTTGCTGCTGCTGCTGTATTATTACCATAGTAATATTAAGTCACCATAAAGGTGACATCCTCACGAGAAAGATATCATGCAGATAATGGAAAAGCAAAAGAAACGGAATAGATGAGGGAAAAAAACAAAAAACTATCCACCGAACATCAGCAACTGTTCAATAACAACTGAACGCCGAACTTACTTTTGCATTTCTCTGTATTGATATATATATATATATATATATATATATATATATATATATATATATATATATATATATATATATATATATATATCTTCTTAACTGTGTATGGGGTGGTTTAAAATGAACATACTCTTTTTCCCTCTCTCCATCCCAGTTGGCCATCAGTGCATGTTATTATTTCTATTCCCATTCCAACCAGATCGCCTATTTAGACCATAATCTTGTGTCTTTAACGTACCGCTGACTGGAAAGACACATGTTATCTTCCCAGGCAAGAAGTACTATAAACTTTTTCTCAAGTGCTAATATGTTTACATTTCATCACATCTCCCGAATCCAGCGTGACCATCATAAATCACAAACCCTCTATCGACCTGGACAATCAGAAAAACCACCCAGCCAGCCGACCAACCAACCAACTAAAGAGTCTCGTTCTGTCTTTACTAGCCAGTAAGATTCCCCCTGCAGGCCCTCAAAAGCCTCGGAATCTTAGATCAAGACCTACATTGTCGCGTCGTTACTGACAAAATGCGTCAAATCCATTAAGCATTTTGTTTACATTTCTTCCTGCTCCTTGAGCCCAAGAACAAACACACTGCCATACGCCAAATCTAACAGCTTATTATCGTTTCTGTTTGTGTTCGCGCGCGTGATTATTTACATAAATACGTCCGCTGACCACGATCCAATGTTATGGAAGCTTATTCTGTAGGCTGCGTTGTCTTCTGCTTTTGGTATTAAGCACCTTGATCGCAGGTGTGTTATTGCAAGAGTTTAATCTCACACTCTCCGTATCATCTGGGCTTTGTTCTTTGTCATGCTCTCTTTCTCACCTGATCTCTTATTTTGTAGAAACACCATAGACTCATAAATGGGCTGAACGACCAGCCAAGTGGGCTACTGATCTTTCTATTTCAGTGTCTATGAGGATGTGTGTGCGTGTGTGTCCAGGCTCGTGTCCAGTCACTCCCTGTCATGTTTTCTAGAGATGTAAAATGATTTGCATTAGAGTACCACTAAGCAATATTAAAGAATGCGTTTTTGGTCTATGAGGGCATTTTGGACCGACAATGCTCACAAGATCTCGTGCTGATACCTTCAATAAAATTTTAGATTAGATATTTTTTATTTCAGATAATTTTTGATAGGGGATTTTTTTTTTTACTCTAGATGATTGTAAATGAAAAATATTTTTAAATATCTATTATATTTTCCATTTTCTGCATTTTGATTCCCATTACAGGGGATGACCAAAAATGTTGTGTCGGAAAATTCCAAAGGGGAAAAACTATTTTAAAAAATAGATACACTAGTAATACCCATACATAGGTTGACCTAAAATTTTATAAAGAAATTATCTACAATTAACTCAGCTCAAATATGATCATTGAGGCAGATCAGTTCCATCATCTGTCTTTTAACGTCCGTCGTTGGACGTGTACCTTCACGAGGATCTGCTACATTTTTCTATCATGGGCGTCGCAGAGCCAGTATTTTCTGAACCTGTCTGGTTCATCTCTCTATCTTGTATTTTGTCGGCCTCGGTTATCTTTCATTCTTGCAATATGACCTGCCCATTGCCATTTGAGTTTTCTAATGGATTTTTTGATGTCTTAGATACCTGTTTTCTTTATGATATATTGTGCTATCTTGTGATCTCTCAATGTGAGGTTGAGCATGATTCTCTCTGGTGTACACTGCATGCTTCTTAGTTTGCAGGTTCGTCTTTTGATTAGGTTCCATGTTTCAGCCCCATAAGTGACTATTGGGAAGATGTATTGGTTTGATACTCCTCTTTTTAGGATTATTGGGATTGTCTTCTTTTTGAAAAATGTTTTATCTAAAAAAATGTCGACTAATTCTATGATCAGAGATGAATAAAAAGAATAACTACCTATATAGATGATACGTCCTTTAAAAGACAGTCTACAATGGAGTATGACAACGTATACAAAACAATCCTTACAAGTCTGGTTGAGACGGGGACGTTACACGTCCATCAAACGAATACTTCTGCTCTCATCATACAGCTTAGAGTCTGCTCAATTAGAAACTGAGTGTATAAGGGAATCTTTACAAATGAAGAATTTTACACGATTTTTGCTTATATTGGTAATCGAACCTTGGACCTTTGTTTAAGAGACGAATGTTCACTATCACTTTATCCAAGCGAAATTCTCTTTAGGCAATGATTTCAAAATGGTACGAAATCTATATTTCCTGAAACTTGGGCACGAAAATTACTTCCTTAGAATAGATAATGCCCAAATAGAGGCCATTTCAGATTTAGCAACCATCTCGGAAACCATCTTGAAAGTTATATCTTACCAGTGACTACACTGTAATACACTTGGTATGCTATTTAGTACACTTGATACTACAAAAACCTTGTAAAAATGTCAATAATAAATTAACAACTGGAAATAGGCATTTGAAGAATTGGCGGCTATTTTAGTTGTAATTTCGGTTTTATACCTTTCCGGTGATCACACTGTGGTGGACTTTCAATGTGTTATTGAGCACACATGATATTACAAAAACCAAGAGAAAGACCTGTTTAACATGAATGATGAATTTAGCAAACATTTTGAAAAACAATTTGGAAACTAAGCATTTCCTTTAGTTAGAATAAGATAGACTTTTAATGGGTCATTGAGCAGATCTGGTACAACAAAGCATCCACAACTTTTTGTGGAATGATGATGAACAAGCAATTGGCCTTCAAAATAGTCGGTGGACATCATGGACGTCATTTTGAAAATTACTCCTTTCCATTAGTTAGACTGTGATATTCTTTTGATATAGTATTGAGCACACTTGCTACAATAAAACTGTTGGAAAGACTTATATAATGTGAATAATAGGAATGATAAACTTTTTGGAACATAAGGCTTTTTATGTTTGCACACAATTTACCTTTCCATTGTCAGAATGTGATAGACCTTGAAGAAGTTTTCAGGCGCAAATGATGCTACAAAATCCCGTTGTCTAGGATAGACAATGAACAAGAAATGGGCAGTGTGTGGATTCGGGGCCGTCTTGGATGCAGTTTCTAAAATTTACCTTCCACGTAGTCAAATTATAGAAGACTTTTAATTTGTTATTGAGCACTGCCAAGATAACAAAACTTTGATTAGCATTTTTTTCAGGGTGATGTGAGTTTTCTTCATTAACGCACCAAACTATGTGGTAAATATGAAAAATTACTGCAAATGATCACATCAAATAATTTAATTCGTAAATCGTCGTAAATTGGCAACAAGTTTTTCACGCCTCGTATACACGTACTTCGATATTTCAACGAGGTATTGCTTGTAATAAGCCTCATTCTGATATTATCATTCATAATATATTATCGAGGTCATCTGCAGCCATTCAGAATTCCCTCAGCAGAGAAGAAATTAATATTGCCAATGGGATTACTGACGCCAGATATTGACGAAAAATCGTCTATGACCTCTGAATGATATTACTATTAAAGTTGAAAGAAGATCGCATCGTGTTATGTTTGTAAAGTTTACAAAGGCACTGGTATTAACTAATGCTCTATTTAAAAGTTCGTATTCTCCTTTCTCTTGGTATTTTTTTCTTTCATCTGAAGATTTTATGCTATTAATTTTTGCGTTTTCTTCTAAGGATTTGTATGGGATCATGTTTGTTTTTTGTTTCTGTTTCGCTATTACTTCTTTTTAACTATTTTTTTGATTCCAAATAATTAATTTCTTCAAACATTTTACTATTCAGAATGGTTTCTTTGTCTGAAGTTTGTTTTTTTTTGAATCCCTGGCTTTGGTTTATCCTAGGGACATTTACCGAGTGCAAAGCACTGACTTAGGCTGGGACCAGTAGAGGAATAGTCCACAATATTCATTTACTATCACCCCTCGATTACAAAGTTTACTTTGGTTTGACTGAAGACCAGGTTTGTAAAACAGACCATATCTAACTCACACCACTGATTGAATAGGCAGTGTGTAACTTGCAACCAGTTACTACGCGGACTACTCGTTAGTAAGTTTAGAGACGACTCGTTTTATGCAATTTTGAAATGAGAAAAAAAATTTTATTCAGAGAATGATTTGGAATGTTATTCCCATTGAACAACGGTAGCCACCAAATGTGTCGAAAGATTTGATTTTTCTTATATGTCCGTGTGTCTTTGTGTCCTGGCCACACCATTTTATCCATACGCAAGAAAATTGGCAACTGTACTCTACTAAATTCCTTCTAAATTTTTTTTCACTTTTGATGGGCCTCATTTTCAAGGGTCAGTAAAAAAAAAACAAAAAAAAAACATCTACATTGTCTGGAATCTGAAAAAATATGAATATTCTTTTTACTCTGTCTTGGTTGCAATGAGATCTTGATTTTCCAGAAGTTTTTCTCACTCTATTTCAGATATTTTCGATTGGGAACGCCAGCGAGGTCAAGAATCGAAATTGTTCTGATCGTATTTATTCTTTGGTGGATATGTTCTCGATTGCTTCAAATCTCAACGCTATGGTTGTTCAATTATTGACTGTCATAGCTAGTCATAGTTGTTTTTATCAGAACACTTTGGAATTTTTTCAGTGAAGAGGCAAGTAAGAATTTTTAAGCGTAGTTGAACAACAGTTATTCCAAGAGGAATGTTTCTTGATCCTAGAAGAAAAGATGATGATGATTATAGGAACAATTTATGGATCATTGGAATCATTGTTTAGACAAGAAATCGTTGCAATAATACCATCATTATCAACCACTATAAATACACTACTGGACAATAGCTTTCCTTATCTCTCTCAATGATTCCTATCTCATTTTTCAACTTTTTTCCAGGTCTTTTCTTACGGCTAATACTGTCCCATTGCAAACAATCGGTTAATCCTTTGCTCAATCAATTGTCAGCCTTTCTTGCTAAGTGACTATTCCATTTCTCTTTTGAAAGCTTGTTATATAACTTTATTTTAAATATTTCTTAAACTGAGAAACACGTCCGCTCAAAATCGAAAGAGATGATGTCTAAATTTAAAAAAATCAATTTTATGATTTACATGACAGAAAGAAAACTGAAATGGAAACATTGAAGTTTAAAAAAAAAAAGAGAAAAAATAGGAACGAATGAATTAAAGACACATAGAAGAAAGAAGAAGGCAAAGGAAAGAAATATTAAAAAAAAGGACAAAAGAATGAGAAGAGTGAAAGATAAACTTGAATAAATTCAGGGAAAAAATATAAAACATCAAAAAAGACACAAAGAGACGTCAATTTCAGAAGCAATCTGAAAAAAACTCCTAATTAGCTTTCTTGTTTCCCTGTCTTAATCCTTGTGGAATAGATGCCAACGTTAAATAAGATGAAGATGAGAATTCTACCAATAATAATAATAATAATAATGATAGGGATTTAAAAAGAAACTGAAACATAGTTGCAAAAATTAGAATAAAACACCATTTGAGACTCAATGGCGTTTAACATACTCGAATGTTTAGCAGACCTTTCACGCAGGTTAGGAGACTAGTTTCGTGGGTTCGATCCTGACTGGATACCAAAAACTTAAGGCCTTTCTCTCGTCTAAGTATGGTGAGGCCAAGAACTGGAAGCAAAAATTATGATTGACAGACTATTAGAGAAAAACGCATGTCAACTAGTGGAGCGTTTTGCAATACAATTGATCATTTAGATTCTGAGTCTACAAATCTTAGACAAACCAATGAACGACGAGCTGTGTACACACAGATGAAACTTGTTAGTACTGAACGATATTAAAGATTTACTGTATTATGTGTTTCTGCTTGACTTCTTAGGACATAAGTTACTTATTTTAATTTGAAAAAGAAAGATGTAAGTTTACTTTTTCCGACAAACAGATTATTCGAAAGATGGCAGTTGGTGATTGGGGACATGAAAATGTGGGTAATTTCCTTCCAGTATCAGATAAGTTAAAGTAACTGTTTCGCACTAAAGACGAAAGGATGCATATCCCTTCCTATTGCCGGTGGATTAGTATGGAAGTAGCAGTTCATAATACGTGTAGTATTATAGCATTAGGTTGCTATGTATAAAATGCTGATTTTAAATCGGTTTGATAAGAATGAAATAAAGAAAAAACAGTAACTATCAAATCAAAATACGATCTTTTCAAACAATAATCGTTTCTCAACAATCCCCAAATTTTAATATGCCATTTTCATATACTGTTTTGGTTCAACGATCACAAACTCAGTAAAAGTATAAATCCATCATCGGAAACTTTGAAACAGATTTGAAGTTGGATACGCTTAAGATGGTAATCTGCAAGAAGGTCAAATGAATCTGAAGGATTTTGCAAAATTTCATATCCCCATTCTGCACTAGGGGTATGGGGTCCATCACAATTATGTATCATTTTATTTACTTTATGCAGGGCAAATCAGTTCAACTTTCCAACTGTTAGATTCGACTTGAGAGGACGGGATATTGCAGTTGTTGAATTTCGAATGTGCCCAAGGAAGTGCAAGAACCGATATTCATGCTCTGTTAATCATTATTGTCAAAAATCTCTCGTCATTGAGATAAAGTTCATATCCATATAAGGAATCTGTATTTTCTGACCAGGACTTAATCAAATAAGGCTGGACTGATCGTACAGAGGAAATGTCCTATTCAAATATTTTGTTGGCGTTGTCAACAGCTTGAGCAGTATGTCACAATAATTCAACAAATGTTTGTCCGTCTTTCTACCCTCGTGAAACTCTTGAGTGGCGAGAGTAATAGCTGTGACATTTTTGCAGTTACCAATGGGTCCCCGGAGCAGGTTTTTAGCAAGTTAATATTGGAAGTTCTTCCCCAAAATGATATTCTTGTGGATGGTCCTTTATTTAGTATCCAGCTGCTTTTGTGTTTACCAAAAATGTACAATTACCTGATCTCACCATGTTAGTCCACCTATCTATGTTGGTATAACAGAGGAACCTCACAAGATATCCCCATGGAATATTTTGTTTTTAGTAATGGGATCTGGAAATAGGTAATTGGCAAGTTAATGTTTTGTAAATTCAAACACTATGGTAGTTTTTGATTTGGGGCCATTTTGAAAATTTAAGCTTGATACTACATTGGTCCGTTATTAAGTACGGTTCCATTTTCTCTTAACTATCTATAATTACTTTTAATCACCACATATCTCTGTTTTAACATAAGTCAAGGTTGAATAGAACTATGATTGCTTAATACAGTGTTTATAAATGGCAACCTTTTGCATGGTACACGCATTAGTCTAATATAATACTCTGATTTTTCATCGTACCTATGTATCCATATGATACTAAAGGTTTGATTCTGTTCATCTGTACGTATATCTAAGAAATCAACCTGGCTCATTGTAGCCAGAGATATAGAACCATGATACCCAAAAAAAGATTTTTGATCTCTTATCACAGTCAAAAGCACCATTTACGCTCTTAACGTTACCAGGAAATTTTACCTGTAGGGCGGAATTTTGGCTAGTTATGTCTTCAATCGAAATTGCACTTTCAGGGTAAACATCATCGTCACTTTTGGGGTAAACATCATTGTCACTTTTTGGGTAAACGTCATCGTCACTTAGAAAAATATCAACTTATCAGGGTAGACGCCATTGCCCTTTAAAAATTGCGCAAGCTTCATGGGTACCATATTGTAATTCAAGAATTACACGAATTTCTTGAGTACATATCTTCAAGATTTGGAAATTTCACCAACTATTTGAGTACACATCATTCTCATTCAGAAATTACCGAACTTCTTGGGTATACGTCATTGTGATTTGGAAATAACACTAATCTTTTGAGGATATGTCATTTCAATTTGAAAATGACTGCAACTTCTTGATTACACATTGTAATTATTTAAGAACTCTTTTCGGATAAACACCATTGATTTTTAATGTTCAAAGACTTTCAGTAATAACATATAGTACGTCTATTTACATTGAATCAGAAAAACAATCCCGTGAAAAGACTGCAAAACAAACGCTGTACATCATCTCACTTATTTCGTAGAAGCGAAGAAATAGTGTAAGACCAACTTCTAGAAAGCAGGAAATAGTCTAACATACATTTAAGTAGACAGTGTTAATATCTGTATGCAAGTATTGGATACCCGGTGAGGATCAAATTCACTAAATTAGAAATGGTCTGCAAGCCTACAAAATGAAACATTACCTCTCTACAACGAGTTGATATTTTCTCCTTCATTAAGCCTTATGTCTCTTTGGAACTGAGAGAAGTGAACCACTACATCCAGCCAGATAACAAATCCCCATGGAATCCTCAAAAAATGAAAAGGCCAAGCAAAGAACCATTCTAAGTTTGCACGTTTTCTGTAGAGAAAGCCCGAACTTCAAGAACAGAAAATCAAAATAATCTTTAAAAAAAAAAAATAAAGTATTCAATCATTGCATCCCCAGACAGTCAACTAAGGAGCTAAAGCAATGACTTCAACCAAAAGATCGACTTTTTAACTGAAAACCGTACAGCATGCAGAGGAGGGGATCATGTTCAACAAAACACTGAGAGATTATGAAGCAGCAGATTTTACTAGAGGCAAAACAGAAGTCTGAGATATCATTAAATCAATCAGATAATGATAATAGCTACGCGTTGGTCATGTTACTAGCATATGAGACAACCCCTAGACATCAAAATTCACAACATGAATTACCAGCGATCATGTGTGAAACAATCGCCGGCAAAATATGAAATTCCGTGGCAAATTAGACAAGTTCAGTAAATACTGGCACTGCTAACTGATAGAAAGGTCTGGCGGATCCTGGAGAAGGTCATATGCACAGCGACTGACGCTAAGTCAGTGGATGATTACAATTCTTTGTTCACTACTGTCATCAGTTGATTTTTCTTCTTGTTGTTTTCTTTTTCCATCTCGCTTTTAAACTTTGCTTCCTCATCATTCTTCTTTCAGCTCTCTTTCTTTATTTCTTTTCTTTTTTTCTTTCTCTCTTTCTTTATTGCTTTTTGGATAACATCCTTTTCTATATTCACATTTATTCTATGACTTTATTTCTTCCCCTCTCTTCCGGGAAAAAATAAAAATTGAAAAAAAGAAAGAGTACGATAAAATTGCTATGGAGACAAGTGAATTTAGTCTGGTTAAATTAGTTAACGATGGAAAGATCTTGAGATTGGTTAAATTAGTCGAATAACGAGGAAGACTGCCCTAATCAGTCAGTTCACCAATTAATGGGATTTTTGCTTTAGTGCATAATGCCCATTAGTATGTTATTAGCTTAAGTCGAAAGCCAGAAATCTATCTCTCTCGGCTGTTCATTAGATCTAAGTTATTAGACCTAAGCTGATATTTTAAGAGAAACCATTCCAGGAATTACATTGAATTTTTTCCAGTAGAAAAGTCTCACCAGATAACTCCAGCCTAATCACAGGAAGAGAAATGATAATCAAATAAAACTGGAGTGGACTCACACACCTCACAAAGTTAACTTGAGATTCAGTTACGGATATTTTGAGGAGGAAGGTTCCATTCTAGTGCAATGGGAGGGTGCATTTCAAGTGCAGGTGGGATAATTATGATGGTAACTGTTCACCACATGCAAGCTTTAACTGAATGAACTTTTTTTCTGCATGTAACAACAAATAGAAACATCCTTTAGATATTTCACTACTTTTTTCTTATTTCGAGGTTCAAGTGATTTTACTTTTTACAGCCGTCAAGCAAGCAGCATGGAACAAGATTTTAGCTTTCACTGAAATTTAAAATAGCGTTCCCCTCCTTAGAAATCTGTGTAAACACGATTTCTCTGACATAACGAAATGCGAGTTACGTCCCTTGCTCAATGTTACCAATTTTCTCGTTTTTCATTTCAATGTATATGTGTTCAATGTAGATGCCATTTGGTTGCCTCTAAATGTCAGATATTGATACTCGGATAATTCTTGATAAGGCGAGTGAATCTTTATTTGATTTATAGTAATAAAATAAGTAAAATCCTGATGAATTGTAAATATTTGAATAAAATGAATGTTGAAATTACACTTAATTTAAAGATATATGCAATATATTGGATTTTAGCTATACATCCGGGAATAAGGGTGTGTCAAAATGTTTTTTACTTGATTTTAGATTTGAATTAAGGAAAAGTTGACAACATTACCCTTGCTAGATTATCAAAGAAGAGAACTTATGCTTCTGTAGTCCGAATTTCAGGATTTATAGTTTTATACAAGCCTTGTTCTTTATCACGTTAAGATATTTCCAGTGCTTTGCAAAATCTTCCCAGAGTAAATGTCACTATCATTAAAAGCACGAATGAGTAGAACTTTGGTGTAAGTTTCACCAATGACATCACCTTGATAAACTGACATCTGAAATAACACATGGTGAATAGAGAACGTATCAGGCTTGTCAAGTATCTATTCTACGCCAATTTCTTTCTTTTACCAAAAAAAATGAATAAAGAAAGAGAACATGTGCAGTTAAACCCTGCTTTTTGAGTGTGAATTTTAGGTCACTTATATTTTTCCGAAATAATAGAAAACCGTTAATCGCGTTCAGGGTTAGTCATGCTGCAAGCTGTCATAGCTACCACTTTTTCAATCACCTTCACCCAATTATCCACTACCACACATCACTCCGATCTTGGAAGATCCAGCCTAACATATCAAGGAGGAGTCTCGGACCGCTAAATCAAAATTCCCTGTATAAATAATTGGTAATTTCATTTTCGTTTCATGCTATCTCAGCTTAAAGTTTCTCTTATACGAATGATCTACTTCATGGTCGCAAGGAAACAAGATTTTTTCTTTCTCTTTCTTTCTTTCTTTCTTTCTTTCTTTCTTTCTTTCTTTCTTTCTTTCTTTCCCCACTCTCTCTCTCTTTCTCTCTCTCTCAATATATATATATATATATATATATATATATATATATATATATATCCAGGTTGATAATTTTTCGGAGGGTGCGCTTATCTTGGGCGTATTTGATTCTTACATACCTGGATGTGAATATACGCACATACTCGGCCAAATATTTTGGCAACCTCTCGAGCAGATAATGTCAAAACAGAATGTTATTAAAACATCAGAAAACGATCTGAAAAGGCAAGCCAGTATACCGAATCTAGGTCTTCAACCCCAACCTTATTCTTCAGGCGAAATCTCCAAGGAACCCTGAGTCTCATGATCCCTAAAATTCATCATTTTTTTTTAATTCCCTTTCGCCCGTCTGTTCCCTTGCTCTCCCCGACCCTCAGTTGCCCCTGTTGACAGCGGATCTTTCTTCTATGGATTACAGAAGCCAAGCCTCTTACCAACTGTCATGTTTTAGGAGCAAGGAGAGATCGAGACGGGTGGCGTACAAATGCTCCAGTCTGGGTTTTCTTGAAAGACAGCTCGTCTCATACATCCCAGCTCATAAATCTGCATGCTGATAGTATGTTGATAGGGTCCACCCACATCGTGCAGCCCCCAACGCCCCGAGAAATAAATTTCCTTGTTACTCTGCTAAGCCTGTGGCAGCGGCTTGTCACCGTGTCTTAGAAACATAAAGAAAGGTTTGACTGCCGAGATGTGTCCTGAGTCGCAGATCTAAGCTGACAGGCTTAATATCTGCTGGATTACCGCCACCTGTCGGCGAGAGTGAAAACTAAGTGATATATGGAAGGGTAATGAAGAGGCGACAACCAATGATGAACACCAGAGAAAAACACGTAATCGAGTGCGTGTACGTCCATGTACGTGCATGTTAAGAATAATTCAGTAGCGTTCACAAAAGCTGGAGAAGTTTTACTTATAGAACGTACACTTTGGATATGTGCATTGAAATAGTAATACTAGAAATATTCAAGTAAGCATATATATATATATATATATATATATATATATATATATATATATATATATAGTTTAAAAAGCTTTACAGCTTTAAGCACTAAACATTGAAAAACTTTTTCAGTTTGTTTTCCGTCACTTCAGTCTCCTATCTCATAATATCTGTTAATTCAATATATATATATACATATATATATATATATATATATATATATATGTGTGTGTGTGTGTGTGTGTGTATGTGTGTGTGTGTGTGCGTGTGTGATATAATTGTTTAATGATAACTGTACCTAGATTTATTAACATTGATATTCACACGCACATATACGAATTGCATTTCATCAAGACCAGATCTGATTAGAAGTCTTTTATTCAAAGGGTTTCTGTCTAATAGATGACATGGAAGAAAAATAACCTTTGGCTTTAAATTCAATGCCGTATTTCTGACAGCCAAATTTTGGCAAAACTAACTGAACAGTATATAATATCATTAACAATGAAGCTAGCCATTTTCACCCTGAAGTGTTTTGTTCTTTTTTAAATCATTATTTCTCCACAGCCTTTGATTTAAACATTATAATGAAGTATTGTTAACTTTGATTGTGTAAAGATTAGCCCATCTACATCATATCCTTAATGTCCTGGATTTGTATCAAAAAGAGCAGAAACTAGGACTTCGTAACTAGCTATCATACTCCATTAAGAGTCGTCCCTAAGGAGTCATGACGCTTTTCTTTAATGGGGAGTTATTTATTGCCCGTTTTCAGATTTTGTCTATTTTGTTCATCTCAATTTCAATCGTCCAGACAAGAACTATGTTGGAATTACCAACGGACAATATCTGATTATTAATTTGATAACAATAAAAACTCGTCATTACAGTCAGTAATTGATCAACCGTGCATTCATCCTATGAATTTATTATTGAGATTTAATTAAAGAACTAAGAAAGCAAATGAAATGAAGTTAATCTTAAATATAAGAACAGACAGTGTGATTTTTTTTGTGTTCTCTCTCTGTATAAATGGACTGTTCAACTTTAAATTAGCAATTCTACTGATGAAAATATCTTGAGTCAGCGATTTGAAACAATAAACTAAAAATATTACAGTACTATATATATATATATATATATATATATATATAAAATAAGAGAGACGGAAACACTCGGCGCGTGTTTCGTGGTTGATTCATTTTTTCGAAGGGTGGTGGATTATATTAACCCTCTCTCATCTTAGATAGCTATTGCTCTGCATTGCATTAGTAGGGCACTTATTGTTTTGTTTTTTTCATGCATAGTCCCAATGTACCCACGACTAGTTGTCACGTAAGCCACTTTTCACTTTTAATCTAATCATTGTTATTTCAACATGTTATCTTTTAACTGGTTGTTGGACAATTTTGTTTTATGAGTCGTGTGATTTAGTCTCATTTATATTTGTATATATATATATTTGTAATTTTATTCTTTACTATTCGTCAACTGTTACACCATAGCTTTTTTTCAGGGATATGTATGCACAGACACACGCACACACACACATGCATATATATATATATATATATATATATATATATATACATATATATATATATATATATATATATGTATATATATATATATATATATATATATATATATGTATATATATATATATATGTATATATGTATATATATATATATATGTATATATATATATGTATATATATATATATATATATATATATATATATATATATATATATATATATACGGAGTGATAGGGGTTTACATAGATATACATAGATGTGTTATTGAAAAATGCACGTATGATCTAACTAAATGATCATAAATTGCGTCATATCATATTGAAATTATATTTGAGATAATATCCAGTTTTTTAAAATAATTTTATCATTGAGCCTACACAGCGTAAATAAAATAGATAACTGTAGAGAATAGAGGTCCTGCAGGATTTGGCAGCTGTTCAGCTCCATAGTATGTATGTATGTATGTATGTATGTATGTATGTATATATATATATATATATATATATATATATATATATATATATATATATATATATATATATATGTATGTATATATATATATATATATATATATATATATATATATATGAATGTATGTATATATATATATATATATATATATATATATATATATATATATATATATATATATATATATATATATACTGTGTATTTTTTTCCAAGAAGATAACCTGAGAAATTGACAATATTCCTGAAATCTTTTCAACAGGTATTAACTTGTAGGTGGAAAGATCATCCAATTTCTTGCAAAAAAAAACACATTTCAGAAACACAATCATAGAGTTAACAGAACAAAGGTAATCATCAGAAGTAAATATTAAAATAGCTCGAGGCCAGACGATTTTAAACATTTTACCCTATGTTGGATGAACTGATAGAAAAATAAAACTCACCTGATGCAGTGACATCAGTTTGCTTCTGCGCCAAGGACGATTACTGCATCGGCAAGAACATTGATTGAAATATTTACGAAAGTAGTGTGGCCTACATTAGTCGATTGGATCAGGATCAGGTCATTTCCATGAACAATGGAAGTTTTACTTCAGTCTCTATAGACAATGAAACAACATCGTAATGTCTTTTGGGGGGCACAAGCTAGGGCAAAGTGTATGGAGAATGTCCTGTTGACAGGATGTCCTTCCTGACTTCATCAAAAGGAGAAGAGAAAAGCGATACATTTGGCAGCATTTCGCTGCAGAGATTGCCAGAAAGACGTCAGAATTGTCACCAAACTCCCGTGAAGGGTTCATACTCCTCAGTTTAGAATCACAGTTGTAATCCAAGTCAGGCTTCTCAAAGTAGGAGTTCCCTGTTTGAAATATTTCGGTATTATTTTTAGCAGGGTAGAAAATTGTTGGATTCGTGTTTTCCCGTTGGTCATAAGTGCAAATTCAACTTAAACAGCCTTGATTACAGTTTGAACTCCACGAGCCAACTCGATTGTCAACGCTGATAACCGCTCTTCAGGGAACAACAAGGTTTTTTGATAAAAGAAATCGTGTCGGAGGAATGGATGAATGTAATTATTAGCAGCAATGCATAAAAGTGTTTAGAAATCAGAACCCTACAATTAGTTGGGATTTACGTTTTGTATGTTAATACTATCATTAATCACTTCTATCCTTCGATGAAATGTTCAATGCTACTGGTTGTTTGTCAAAGTCAAGCTTTGTCCTTAGTTAAGACACGTTCAGAACTTACAGAAACTTTCTAATGGTACAGTGACTGCACAACGAACTACACACCTTGCAGAGATTTACCAAATTCTCAGATGATGCTAATGTTGTTTTTCATTTTCTTATATAAGTGCAACAACGTTCTGTCTTGTCATTGAGTTGGAACACACCGTTGTCTTTAGGCTGAGGAGACAAAGTTCCACCTAATTTCAGCGTCAGTATTTTCGATACGTTTCTCCTTGAGTACACTTCTCAATTTATTTTGCAATTTCATCACAACTTGAGGAGGCATCTTTCAGATAAATTTCCACGTAGTACTTTTCCCTTGGGATCAAATCGTTTACATGATTACAACATTAAACCAACACTCGCGATGATCACAACAACAAGACTAAAATATTTGATTCAAGAGCTTACTACTTTAAATCAAGGTAAATAGACACAAAGTAGAAAACAGAAAGTTCTTAGAATGCAGTCTCATTCACGTGAGATAAAACTGTCATCCTTGAGTAGAATGAGCTCAGATCTGCTTGAGCTTGACCCAAAGTTACTCAAGGTTAATAATCGCCTGTCTATTATGAGTGCAAAATATGAAATGTATGAGAGAATGCATCACTGTTCACATTTCTGTACTTTTGAAGATTGATTCACTTAAACTTAAATTGTGCGTACATATAGTCCTGCACAAACGAACATGCAACATATATTGTGGATAATGTGTGTTTGGGCTGCAATTTATCTTTCAAACATGTTTTGTAAAACAAGACAGATAAACGTTGTTGGGTCATGTTTTTCGATGTTTTTCTTGTTTGTAAATGATATGTTTTGTCTATTCACAAACGAAAGTAATTGAAAAAGTTAACTAAACAAACGTTATCCGTCACATTTAACAAAACAGACAGACACACACACACACACACATATATATATATATATGTATTCAGAGAGAGAGAGGGGGGTCAATATACAGAATACCTTATATCAAAGGTATTTGAGGCATGAGGTGAAATTCAAAGCCAGACTTAAGTGCCGTACGATTCATGAAATCTGCTTAATGGAATCAATAAAACTTTCACAATTATTCCAATTATTCGAAATTTTCTCATGATTATAGTCATTTATATTTATAATATCTCATTCACCATTCAATTAAAGAACTTCAAAAAGATGAACAAATGATGAACGTACGCAAAATATTGATAAAGAGATATTGAACTTTTTGCAATGAGCGAACCTACACATGCATTTACGCTTCGCGTATTTGAGAAAATTTCTCAATCTCTTTCCCACTTCCCCTCTCTCTCTATCTCTCTCTCTCTCTCTCTCTCTCTCTCTATATATATATATATATATATATATATATGTGTGTGTGTGTGTGTGTGTGTATGTGCGTGTGTGTGTGTGTATATATATATATATATATATATATATATATATATATATATATATATATATATATATACGTATTTAAGGCTGGGGAACCTGGGTACAGAGGCAAGTTCAATCATCTCCCTTGATTTTTGTTTTTTATCACTCGATGGCACCATTTAGGAAACACATTTAGAGAAAAAAAAATTTAACCATTGTCCTACTAAGTCAGATTCATACGTGATATTGGGAAAAGTTCAACGTGAAAAATGTGTTTCACCCTTGTAAGTGATATAGTTCATGCTACAATGCATGGTTGATTATAGCGCAGTCTGTCTTTATGGAGAGTGACAATAAACAGTAGGTACGCAACATTTCAAGTATCTTCTGTTAAAAATCTTATTGGGATAGAATGGATAAAACATGTGTTTTGTACTATTTGACACGTCGTAAGTGGGTTTTGTACGCTGTAATTCTATGCAACTGGGGCAAGAAAAAATAGAAAAGCCTGCAAAATAACGAACTTCAGAGAAGTAAAAGGGGAACTGGAGAACAAGGGAATTGGCAAAGGAACCAGGAACAAAATAAAGCGAAAAATTGGTAGCAAGAATGAACTCCGGTGGTCATAATATTACTGGAATCTCTCTGTTTTACTTATATACACATTCTATCACTGTTTATATGCATGAAAAGCTCTACATAATCTCTTTTTATTTTTTCAACTATTAGTAATTATTTTAGAAATAACCCACCGACTTCTCTAAATAGAATATGATGATGTGTTTAGAGAAAAAACTAGATTGCATACTTACATCTTTTTACTGTGTGTTATTTAATCATCACATTTCTGTAGACCTGATGGCCATGAATCTGAGAAAGAAAGTACAGAAAAAAATTTAAAATCGGAAAGAGACATTGAAGCAGGTTGACTTCTCCAATATCGGATGAAACCCCCCAAAAGGGAAGGTAACAAACGAATAAAAGAAATAACCTGAAGAGAAACTTGGGAGAGAGTCATATGCAGGCTATGCGTATAAAAGTTACCAGGAGTTTAAAAAAAAACCTCCCTGCAGATTGGCAAAAATAGATTACTACACTACAGAGCAAAAATAGCAAAACTATTAAATGTACAGTCTTGCTATCAAGAATAACTGAAGAATGATATACATTGTATGCTCCAAAGGCTTTATAACTCTTAGTAATATCCCAGACATAACAAAGGACGGAATAGAGTATACACTACATAATATTAAACTTGAAGAAGCTTTCAATGAAGATTGAAAAACTACGTACCTTCTAGAATATGGAAGTGAGATATTCCACAAGATATTATGCAGATATCTACACAGTGCATACAAAGAAATTAACTTGAAACTTTTGAGTATTGATACATTTCCACAAAATATTGTTTGAATACATTTTCACTTGACATATATAAACTATCCACAAAGATACTGACAGTCCAAGTGACACTCTACATGCAAATGAACCACACCTACAAGCATATTTCAGATGTAGTTATCAAACAACAAACCACCTGATAAATGAATCAACTAATCGAACTGTCATTAGAATAGAACAAAGCTTTGGGGAGGGGCCTTTGTATGTTATGAGAGAACATTTAAGATGGGTGAACACACGGCCATTTTCAACTCAATATGTGGGCAAGGTGTAAACGGAAATTACATACACGTCATTAAGATCATACTCAAAAATGACTCTGCAATGACTAGACTACATAATGACACTAACGAGAGAGCAAAATGAATAGAACAGGGGGTACAGTATCTACAATGTCTGCACTGTTCATAGTTAGCCGTCAAATGCATATTGCACAGGATTCAATTTGAGATAGAGAAATAGAGGTAAGGGGTATATATAATCAGCTTGAGATTCGTCGATGACATTTCCGTGACATCAGAATCATTGGAAGAATTACAAAGATGTTGAATGATCTAAATAGGGAAAATAAGAAAGTAGATTACAGGTGGCCGGAATAATGACAAATGTATTGAGATTGAGGTTCCAAAAGTGGTTGACGAATATGGTTACTTAGGAGAGGTAATAAAGTCGGTGGAAGAAGCGAAATAAAACAAACCATTACGATCCGCTGGAAATCATTTGGTTAGAATAGACTTATCAATGAGTACCATGCCAATGTTGTTAAAGTGTGAATTAAGCAATAAATACAAAATACTTGGTATGACTTATGGGGAAATGCAAAGCCTGGAAACAAGCTTAGAATCAAAATAGAATCGCATTGAGAGCCATGGGAAGAGCAATGATATACATAACCATAAGATAAAAAACGATCAACATGGATCAAAGAAAAGACTACGATGGGAGATATTGTGCAAACAATCAGTTAACAATCATTGAGATGGACTGGCATCCAAGCAAGAAGAGTTGATTACGAATGAAACGAAAGGCTAATCAATTGTTCCCCATGATGCATCAAACGCAGTAGGAAAATACCAGGCACAAGATATAGGGACGAGACCAATTGCTTTGCCGGTATCTCATAGCATAAAATTCGCTACAATCGTTGGTATCGTGGAAGGAAATGTGAAAGTGCATAATCCTGGTGATGATATTATGGTGATATACCTGACACTTCCAGCTATACAGTTATCTGGATATAGAATATTGCCATTTTTACAAATAATCATCGAAAAATCTCGTCAATGTTAGCAGAAAAATGCAGAAATAGGCTACTGTCTTGTGGTCCCTCCAATCCAAAGATGACCCGTAATTCTGAAGTTGAATAGTGAAACCTTATAGATTTTCAACAGAGTTGGCACAGCTGCACCATCCTGAAAATGAGAACAGTTTCTGCTGACGGCAAGAGAACACAATCTTTCGATCGTGAGAATCGACACTCTGTGCATCGAAGACAATGCACTAACTACACCATTCCACATAATACCCTCAGAAATTGAATTGAGAACAACACAATCTGTGTTGCTGAAAGCATCTAAGGGTCAACTCGTATGACACCAACTGGTTGAAATTTAAATCTACTCTCGAAACTAGGTCCCTGCAAGGAAGGGAATCTGATTTATGTCGATAGCTTAGCAATACTGGATCAATTAAATGAAAAGCTTTATTGATTATAGATGACTAAAAGGGCTACACGAGATATGAAATAATATTTGCTCTGTCTGAAACAAGGCCACGTCAGTGAAACATCCATTGCTTTATTTGCTGAAACCCTCTTTACAGCTATAATCATCGTTGTACATTTTAACTAAATTCATTATACTAGCAATTGAAATGATGACTTAGCTAGAGCCCAAAGGCAAACGATTCAATCCTTAATTTGGACACAACTATTTTCCATATTGTTGACTCAATGTACCCCAACACACACACACACACACACACACACACACACACACACACATATATATATATATATATATATATATATATATATATATATATATATATACATATATATATATATATCAGGTCTGTCCAGCTAGTATCTGTTAGTTTTGGACATCTCGAAAGCAGATAGCATGGCCATGATATGATTTTGCAAACAATTCGCTGGCACATTACTGCGCATGCGTGATTGAAATATCTCCCGTAGGACTATTTACTCGGCAGTGAGAGATCATAAAATGAATTGTGGTTTTGTGTGATCATAGCATCCACTCTGACACAATGCAATGTTTCTTGTCACACATTGCATCACTTCTGGTCTATAAAGTCTGCATTTGGCTCTTTACAGCTTTCTACTCTTCATCATAGAAAGGCCGGAGATTTCGGACCATGACGGAAATCGGAGAGAATTCAACAAAACAACAAACGGCATTCCAGGAAAGGGTCTCAGCTGGCGGTTTGGAAGATTTGAAGGAACGCCATTATGACATCAGAAATACATCATTACTCACAATAGCTTAGGTAGGATATTTCATGTTTAATGATTGTTTATTACTTCCCAGATACTTATTTTTGTTCATTCATTTCTCTAACGTAATATGATTCCATCTTGGTAGATATGCATATATAAGATAGGGAAAGATTGCAACCACCATGTTAGTTATATTAATTTGAAATATATATTTTATTAGTAAAAAAATTTGACATTTGATTCGTTTATCAATGAACAGGTTTTCATATCATCGGAGTTATAGTCACATGGCTGTGATCAACTGATACACAAACTGTTTAGGCGAGATGTTTTTACCTGTGATGAACGACAACTGGTGTGTGAAAGCTCAAATTGCTTTCTTCCATACCAAACTGGAAGAGTTTGAGAGAGAAGAAAAAAGTTGTCAAAATAGAAGAATTTTTTTTCTTTTTTATGTCTCACTACATTATGTTATTCCTTTTTCAAATCAATCGTCAAGATTTCAAAAAATGTGTTTATAATTTAAAAAGATAGAACCTTTTTTCAAACATCTTGAGTTATATTGAACACGAATTGATACACACTTGAATACGGACAAACATGAATCCAGGCTCAAGAAAACTAGTTGATGTACATTATCACATGTCGTTCTTTCTAATATCTCAACAGCCTTGTTATCCTCTCTCTCTCTAAACAGTGGGGAACAAATGGTTTTATTATGGAAGCAAATGTTGTTTAAAGTTATCAAACACAGTGTAAACAATGTTGAAAGTTTTGAACAGGAATTCTTCTTCTTCTTACGTCCGTTAACAAGAGCATCGTGAGACAGAATAAATGATTGGGAAATGGGCTGAGTAGAAAAAAATTAAATAACTTACCATCGAGGCCAACAATTATAAAACCCTAGCATCAAAATTTGGAATCATGTAAAACAGATTCCATTTGAGAATAAGTATGTTCAGAATAAATTCTATTTATGACATCACTGGTTTTCCTCTGAACAATACATGTAGAAACATTTCTTGGCAAAATGGTATGGCTAAGAGCATCCGTACTCAGAATGGTACGGCAAGAACCACTGGAAAGCAAAGAAAAACAAAAACACTTGCACATATAAGGAAAAATGATAAAATCTTTTACACCATTTGGAGGCTACGGTTGTTCATTTGAATCCACTATTGAAAAAACAAAATATTCTAAAACCATGATTGAATACATACGTGTATGAGAAAAAATTGAAATGATAAAACATCTTTAGATCAAATCACAGACAAATTTTCCCTAAAACTGAGGCCCTGCCCTCGACAAAATTCCATGAAATTCGTACATATTGTTTCAATACTGTGTAGGTAAACAGACAGATACTAGTGATAACGTAAAACCTCTTTTAATCTCGTTGACAAAGGTGAAAGAAAGAATATTGAAAGACAAGACAGAGGAAATTTCGTTGTAAATGAACAATATGAAAAATAAGTCTGGTTAATCACTCGATAAAAACTGTTCAACGTCTTTTGGTACAAAGCTGTTTTGAAATGACAAAAGAAAAAAGAAATGTTGATAGATCGATGAATACGTAATTTCTTTTGTCCTTTTAAGGCTTTGAGCTCTGAAACAAGTCAAAATTTGACAGAAAAAACAATCCCAGGGTTCAATTAAGTATTTAATTACATTGTAAATTGAATCACTCTACAGATCTGTTTTTAGTGGGGGGGGGGACATAATTTTGTAGATATAATAAAAACTATTTATTTTTATCAATTTCCAGCCTTTTAGCTCCATTGGTGCAGTATGTACGCCTGATACAAACATGTGAACTTAGATAGCCAGCAAGCCAGCAAGATCAACTTGAAACTAAAGTGACCTACGTTTTCAGTTCCGGTGACAGTTTTTGTTGACGGTTTCTAAAAAACTCCCAGGATAACAGAAGCATTGCTGTTTGAACTCTTAAAAGCAGATCCGTCCGTAAACCTCCATCCCTGAACCCTTTAATCTTGATGTGCCGTGCAATTGTCAGTGTTCCACAGCATTGGCTCCATTTATTCTTAGCCGTCCAAAAATATGCGACATCATTGGCGATACTTACAGTCCATACGAACTACGCTGCCATACATTTCCCATCGGAATCGATCCCAGCAAAGCCAGACCTTTCAGGGCAGGATTAATGAGCAAAGCGTAGATTTCTCCCTTGTCCTAGTCAATCGAGTCCAATAGAAGTTGAGCAGGAGTTGATCGGAGTGATGCTGGGCCCTGTCAAAGCTTTGAGCCGACTTAACGTGGATCATACATCATGGCGCTATATCCGGCCTAATTGAAACAGGGATTTGATTAATGGATCAGAGGAGAATGTCCTGCAATCACCGGGACCACTTGCTGGCTTTCAGAGGCTCCTCCTCGGGGAAAGACCATTAATTTGGAATATTCTTTCAATCTAATCACATATTTACGTATCTATGTATATGCACAGGATATATATGTATATATATATATATATATATATATATATATATATAGACAGACAGAGAGAGAGATGCAGGCATATACATATATGTGTTTGTGTCTATGTGTGAGTTCATGCACATGTATAAATGCTTGCGCATGTATATATAAAGAGATGAATAGAGAATAATAAGCCACAAAGCGACACCTACACGACAGATTATGTATTCCAATTATACAAAGACACACACACGCATATATATATATATATATATATATATATATATATATATATAGGGAGAGAGAAAGTGTGAGAGAGAGAGAGAGTGAGAGGCGGAATAGATGTGCCGGTTGGAGATAATTTATATTTAAAAACTCAGACATTTGAAAAAGTTGGGTTTATAGTTATATTTTTCAACTCAGTTAAATATCTGGGCTCCATGGGAATTTAAAAATAGAAGGTCCTCTGACACCAATTCTGTAGTCGGTAAATTCTGTACTGTCTCTTTGAGGGAGAACCAGGACTGTACAGTTATCTGCAACTTCAATCATAGATCTTTCACAGCCTGACAGAAGCTGATTTGCCTTGACTGTAGACATTGCTACCCATGTCAGAGGAGTAACCCGATGATATTTCAGTTTGGAGCCAGTTTGGAGCCATGTGCGAGTCAGAGTCCTGAAAAATAAAAACATGTCTATTTATTAGGTTTTTACTTGATGAATCAAGACTTCCTCTCCCCCCCCCACAGGCCTGTTTGAAATTAATGATGATTCTTCTACCATTAAACCTAATCTTTTCTCATCATACGTGTTCGATTTTTTAGGAACCAATTGGTAAATGGTATAGTAGTAACAATAACGTCATTAATCCTTGTAGTAGTAGTAGTAGTAGTAGTAGTAGTAGTAGTAGTAACTGTAGTCGTCATAATAATAATAAGAAGAAGAAAAGAAGAAGAAAAAAGAAGAAAAGAGAAAGAGAAGAAGAAGAAAGAAGAAAAGAGAAGAAGAAAAAAGAAGAAGAAGAAAAAAGAAGAAGAAAGAAAGAAGAAAAGAGAAGAAGAAGAAGAAGAAAAAAGAAGAAGAAGAAGAAAAAAGAAGAAGAAGAAGAAAAAAGAAGAAGAAAAAAGAAGAAGAAGAAGAAGAAGAAGAAAGAAGAAAAAATAAGAAAAGAGAAAAAGAAGAAGAAAAAAGAAGAAGAAGAAGAAGAAGAAGAAGAAGAAGAAGAAGAAGAAGGAGGAGTTGTGGTCGAGCAGACAGCAATGTGATAAAAGTGATGTCTAACATCGCAGCAACCATTGAAGATTTGATGGTGGGTTTTTTACCATTTGATAAGATGTGATTTTAAAATATCTCCTTCGAAAAGAACACAAACCAGTCCGGCCAATCCCAACTTTATCAGTAATGCTTTTCGAAGATTAAATAGGACAAATTTCACAAATCGGTAGCCCATTGGTTTCAGATTTATGAAATGTACGGCAAATGTGATCATTTACAGAAATATAGTTTTTTTTTTTTTGTTTTGTCTCAAGCAAGCAATATTTGGTTTTCCTTTCTGTGAAATATGGTTGTTAGACACATCATAGCGAGAACAGTATTTTTTACCCATGAAAACGAAGGATATTTCAGTACAACCTTTATTTACCATGTTTTGCTCTATTGATCAAGCAAAGTTGAGCTCACGTTTTATCTGCGATCCGTCAACGATTTGATTTAGTCAGTTCGCTGATTCTTTGAGTCCAATCAGTTACACATTGGCAACTGAATGTCGGCAAGAGTGTTCTTACAAACCTAAGATACATCCTTTCAACTCAGGTCAATTACATTTTTTTCACAACTCATTTTCACCACAAACATTTTTCAACTGAATCACCAAATATGAGGTATGCATACCCAGGTATCTAACTACAGATGGAGGGACCTGGAGAACTTAATCCCTGGACGAGCCCTCAATCAAAAGTTCCCGTGAATTGATCCAAACCAGGTTGCTGCGGATTCAAGGGTGTACAAACGAATTACTTGTGGTCAGCGGGTAAACGTTTCAAAAGCCCAGCAAGAGATTCGAGATCTCTGGTTCCGGTTTGCATCGCGAAGGATTCCTGACCCCGAATTTCAGTGGGATTTAGTATTATAAGATGTTAGTAAAATTCAAAATGTAAGTGAACCATCCAAAAAGCCCATCCATTGATTCTAAATCACCCACCCCACCCCAGTTACGCCTCTGAGCAGGTGTAAAGGCATTGCACGCATGTTATGCCGTGGATTTTAGCTGATCAGATTAGAATATATGGATTCAAATGAACCCGATATATTAAATTTACAACTCCACAATGTAAAATATGGGAGCACAAAAAAGTGAATAAAATCACATTGCATATATGAAAATTATTAGAAAAATATACCATAGAATCCTAGTTATTACCATATTATAGTTCTCCACTTTTAAAGAAACTTTCTTACCTTCAAAAAAAATTCCTGTCGTTTTTTGTTTGTCTTTTTCTGGCAATTTTTCTACTGGCAAAAATTATAGCTTTACTTTTAAAGACAATATCCTTGCTAGTGGTAAAAACAGTTTCACTTTTAATATACATGCATACATGTGTGTGTGTGTGTGTGTGTGTGTGTATGTGCGTGTGTGTAGTTTAAGACCTCCCTAAAGATGCCAGCTGATTTATTTTGCTTACAAGATTCAGCTGTATCATGAAATACATATTTATGCCTCAATTTATAAAGAGATGACTGACAAAAAGCAGCTACAGGAAAAAGGCACAAACCTTTTTCCATTTGTTTCTCTCCATAAAATTTATTTCTTTTCATTCTCAGAACATATATCTCCATGCGCTTTTCCTCTCAAAAGAACCATCAAACTTGCATTGAAGAAGAAAAAAATCTAAAACAAAATTATTTTGTGGTAAAACAAAAGCACGTAAATATTTTTCAAAATCATTTGCATCCAAGCTCAACTTTATACATAATATTTTCGTAGCAAAAAAAAAACGGAACTTTTACTATTTAAATCGTGTTATAAATGCAAACTCGATTTCTTTTCTTGTGAGCCGTAGTTGAACTTGACTCTATACAGAAAAATTCCATAGAGAAAGAACACGAAATTGCCAATCAGCTCTTGATATATTCCATGTCGGAAGCACGTTGAAACTTGAAAGACATTCCTGCTTCTGGCTTTGTCCGTGATGATGCTGTATATTTATCAACTTCCTTTTGTTCTCATTCGTCTACAGCGTGACTTAGGAAAACAATAACCACGTCTTACTTGATTCATCATCGTGACTTGGAATTTAAATTTGGTAATTGGGATCTTTTATTTTCTTCAATGGAAAAGTCTTGGTATCTGTTACTCCGAATCCAAAGTATATGTATTGTTTTTTGCAATATCTTCTCTCTCCCTGATTTTATCCGCCTCTCTCTCCGTCTCTGTACGTCTACCTGTCTTACTTACCCCTTCCATCCCTATATATATGGAGAGAGATTGATAAATAGATAGATTCAGAAAGAGAGAAAGAGAGAAAAAGAGATGCACAGCGAAGAGAACAACTGTAAAAATGAAGGCATATATATATATATATATATATATATATATATATATATATATATATATATATATATATATATATATATATATATATATCGGAATAGATATTTGATCCAACAGAATGATTACATATAAAAAGAAAGACTGTTTATGAAAAAATCTGATACGAACCTGTTATTTATGTCATCGAATTTCTCAAAAACCATTCCAAAGTTGGTGGTTACAGATTTTCTCGAGTAATTTGAATCATTTTTATCCATATTTCATCTGCATACGTTGACGTTACATACACATAACACCCATTCAAATGTAATTTTCACACAATCACACTCACACACACACACACATATATATATATATACATATATATATATATATATATATATATATATATATATATATATATATATATATATATATATATAAAATAAGGCTCGGTACAGTGGATGGCAAGCTTTCGGCAGAGCAAGCTCAACTTCCAAAAACCAGATGATCCCAATAATCCTAAAAAGAATAGTATACAATCAATGCATTCTCCCGATAATCACTTATGGAGCTGAAACATGGAACCTAACCAAAATACAGGCCTGCAAACGGAAAAGTATGCAACGTGCACATGAGAGGATCATGCTCAACCTTACATGGAGAGATCACAAGACAGCACAATATATAAGGAAGAAAACAGGTGTTTGCGACATCATAGAAAGTATCAAAAAACTCAGATGGCCATGGGCAGGTCATGTTGCAAGAATGAAAGACAACTGATGGATCACATAAGAAACTGAGACCGACAGAACACAAGATTGAGAGAAGAACCTGATAGATTCAGGAAATACTGGCTCCATGATGCCCAAGATAGGGAATCGTGGCGATTCCTGGGGAAGGTCTATGTCCAACGACGGACGTTAAAAGACTGATGATGATGATGATGATGATGATGATATCAGTGGATGTTCTGGAGAAATTATTCAGACACATAAACTCTGAACAATACTCAATCAACTCTGACTACGTGAAAATCCACCCTCTCCCTAGCCTTTGTAGACACCTGCATATACATAGATAACAATAAAAACCCCAGACCACCCTCTATAATAAACTTACAAATACTAATAACTACTTTCACTGTCAATCGGCCGACCCAAAACACCTAAAAACCTGCCATTTAAAAGAGCACCTACAATAGGAAGAATTTGCTCAACAGATAGTGAACTAAATAAACACAGCAATAACTAATTACAACATAGGTATTCATTAGTAGATACAGATGGCCAATGAAAAGGCCACTACAATACCCAAAAAGATTTTGACACAAACTAGATTCAACCTGAAACGATAGAAAAATACACCCCCGAATGTGACTAAAATTCTAGAACTGCATAAGCATATGTGAATCAACAAACTCGAAACTCTCTCCCTTAACGGACTCAGCGCTAGAGATAACAATCCTTATCACATTGATGTCTGACATCATAAACCTCTTACTCCTAATTACATTCCATCCAACAACTCCTTATCTTCATACCTGTGTCTTAGGCTATACCTCTATCCAACCCCCAACACCCCTTAATATTCATATAATTTAATTCCCAACAAACACCGCACATTTAAAACTTGGATTCCCTTCCACGTATATTCAATGTCACTATCTCACCTGACCCTTACCATATATAATCTACCTTCATGTATATCCTACATTAGGAACGTCATACAAATACATAGACCCTCTACCCATAGAAACCTATGGATGGTATCTAATTTATAACACTCAAAGCCATCACACTTTTCAGAATATTCACAATGACGATTAAGGAAAGAACATACGTTTCCCAACGGATAATCGATCACACATAATTAGGGATTCCTCAACTCTCTATCTTGATTAACCATAGAGATAACTTCATCCTCAATTTACTAAGCATTGAAACAATATTGCACCAAGCTACTATCCTGCTCCCTACTATGACAACCGATGTTCAAGAATGCCCCCATATGACCAACAAAACGAAAGAAATACCCATAACTACTGCAAGTACTTCCAATGGAATATCCAACCATACCACCACAGATTTATTCACAGAAATAATACTATCTGGACTCAACACAATAACCTCCCGGGAATCCTCATTCTTGATTCGCTTTTTTCCTCTAAAAGCTAAACATATGATGTTTGTTTTGTTTTCTACGAAACCTTTTGACCACTAAAATGTAATCACATGTTACTGAAGATGGGGTCCCTCATGAAACATGTATGGCCCATTACTTAATTCATTTTAAAATTGATTACTCAACCAATGAAGACTCAATATACTTTTACCCCTGTGTCTGTCTCATTCTTTATTGGTCTATGTGTGTGCGTGTGCGTGCGTGTGTGTGTGTGTGTGTGTGTGTGAATACACGGCTAGCTCTTTCCCCCCCGTTTCCTTGCCTTATTTATTCTGTTCTCCTTTCATTCTATCCTTCTTCATTACACATTCTTTCTTTCTTTTGCCTCTGTCGGATTGATGCCTTGATTGCGTCAGCGGCACCCCTCGTCCATATTGTCTTTTGACTGTTTCATCATCTTTTATTTGTCATCTGCAAATCCCAGTCAGTCTGTGGGGATTCTTTTGCAAAGGATGAACGTCACAGTCAGGACAACCCTTGGGCTAAGTCGCTGATATGAATTCTAATGAGATACCCTTGCCTCCACAAGAATAACGGCTGCTTCCTTATTGACACCGAGCACGTTTCCCCCTTGCTGCATCTTACATATGCACCGTTCGGGTCGGGTCTGGATTGGTCATTGGACACTTGTTAAGCTTTTGAACAACCGTTGACACCGAAGGGTCTTATCCTTTTTCATATGCGCATGTGCTCGTGTTTTTTTGTATTTCTCAGTGTGTTCCTCTGCTCCTAGCCATACCGTTTTGTCTACAAACTTGACAATTGACGTCAGTACGCCCATAGACACTTCTAAAAGTGCTGTTGCTCTTTTTCTGGGAGGGGGTAATAATCTTTTTGAGATGTTTCTAGTTATTTTTCTCTATTTTAGATGTTTTCCATGCGAAAACACCAGTGATTTATCATGTATACAATACAAAAATACACTCATCATCTTCAGTCGGATTGTAAGTTTATATGTGTGTACCACTGCTCTTGGTCATACTGTTATATCTGTATTTGCATCTGTACTTCCCTGGACAGTTTCTATGTTGCTTTGGGGGTATGAGGAGCTTTTTTTTACCTGTTTGGTGTCTTATTTTGACAGGCCCATTAGATGTTTTAGGCTTTATCTTAGATGTTTTCCATTGAAAAAAACGCCGGTGATTTCATTGATAGAATATATTCTGACCATTATCTTTTGAAAGAATTTATCTCATGTCAATTGGAGTTTGGAAGATACAGTTTTTTCAATTATTGACTATGATGGCGAGTTGCTCCAAACTTTCATACTTTGAAGTGGTAGAGAACATCACAGGAAATCCACCATGAATGACCATCTTCTCATAATTGAAATTCATCAACGCCATGTTTTTTTTAATGCTTATTATAAAACAATATTGATTTTTCAAAAGGTAATTTACGATATTTTGAATAGGATGAAATAGAAGAAAAAAAAGAATTAAAACATTGTACCATTCATTATGTTTGCATGATTTTGTAAATGGCTAGATGCATAATCGAAAGTGTTGGATTACAAACAACTAAATGATATTCATATTTACAACATTGAGACATGCATTCTATTGTAAGTAAACTAAAAGATTTAGATAAAATTGCTTTTCAATCGTTCTCAATCAAGCTTGTAGTAATATATCTTCAGCTCACATAAATGAATCATCATAGCACGTTCATGTACCAGAACTAATTATCTGAAAAGATTTCTGAAATTATATTCGAACATTGATCTTTTACTTGGAATTATATCATATAACTGGATCTTTATCTTAAATCATCCAAAAGAATACCTACAAAAGAATTGCGGCATAATTTGTCCGAAATGAACTTAGAGACTCCCAAAACCGCATATTTTTTAGGAAACAAAAAAGCTTTTTTTGATTATGTCTTGCAATGTATTCACGCAAAGTTTAAGGATGAGGCCCCATCAAAATTTGACAAGTAGCACCCAGAGACCTCACACAGACAGACACACACACAGGCAGACAGACAGACACACACACACACACACAAAAACACTCGCACTCATTTACATAGATAGTTGGATAGACACAGATCCTGGAACAGGGGTGAATGTATAGTCCATATGACTGCTTGGTTGCATTATTTGTAGGGCCATATACATATATATATATATATATATATATATATATATATATCATCATTATCATGATTATTATTATTATCATTATCATTATCATTATTCGAAAAATGGATATATGATCGGATACATAATAATATGAATATATATATATATACATATGTGTGTGTGTGTGTGTGAGTGTGTGTGTGTGCGAGAGAGAGAGAGAGAGAGGCATATAAAGATAGAGAGACGATCAGAAAGGCCGAATATTCTGCACACATGGACAAAATCTTCTTTTTTTTTGCCGATGCAATATAATAAATATTTGAATGTAAAAAATGTGATCAAGTAAAGACACCTTCTAACTGTTCGGATGGACAAAAGCACACACATACGGGATTGGTTTATTGATTGAGTCGGGTGGAACCCCCCGAAAAAAAAAAGGTGGGGAGAAAGAACATAGGTTTGTGGGTGAATCCGACTGATATCGTTCTTGTTAACGCACTGATTAAATACAGAGGGCAAGGAGATAATGAGTTTGCCCATCGCCGCAGAACCCGGGTATGTTTGGCAAAAGACAGGCTTGAGACAGCCATACAAATGTACCCAGCTCGTCATTTTCTTTCTGAAGTGTGCAGGTCAGGGCTGATACTCGATGGGTGTCGTGCATGATGGAACGCAATGTTTGCATGGTGCTAAGGCTTGACAATGTGTTCCTATTCTGTGTGTCAAGTAGGAGTTGGGGGTCTGGAATCCAATTGAAGAACGAGTGTCATTTGCAAGCAATCGAGGGTTTTCAATATCGTATGAAACTTCGGAGGAATATTTGAAGAATGACACTTGGCTCTTTTCCGTTGAAGCCCCACAAGTGAAAACGTGTTACGTGCGAGCCCAAGAATGTTTGTTAATATCATATTCATAACTTGGAAACTTTTGATACCAGGTATGTGAAACATTTTTTGCGAATTCATAAAATAACGTATAATTCAATATTGATTGATATTTGGAAAATATTTAAGATATTTTTTTTTATTTCTAAACAACACTTTACAAGTATATTAAGTTATTTTTCCAACTTCATAGTTATATGTATATTGATTACTAATTGTAAATGAATTGTCAAGCAGAAGAGCACATTTTGGAGTCGACTTTCTTACGCGTAAAAAACAACAAGAACAATCTTCACCAAACTAATAGTTGTAAACTGTAATGTTAAGTAGGGATATTTGACTGACTGAGCTAAATTTATTAGTCTTATATATCAGTGAAAATTAATTGTATGGCTATGCAGACTTATCTAGTCAATCGTTATATTCATATAAGAACATGTTTTCTATATTTTTCATTGTATATACAAAATGGAAAATGTAGTAGTCGTATTCAGTCGGAAAAGAAGTTAGTGGCCTTTGATCGTGCAGCAACCATTCGAACAGTCGTAGCCACCAGTGCTGCAACGGATTCTATCTCTTTTATAAGCAAGTACGTTTGCTCTTTCGTGAGTTCCATCAATCCCTATCATACCATTTTGTTTGTAAACTTGACAATTGGTATCATTACTCTTCTAAAAAGTGTTTTTATTTAAAAAAAAAATGATATTTTGACTTTTGAGGACCTTATTTTGATGGGTTTATTGATAAGATGTTTCTGGGTATTTTTAGACGAATCCCTGCTAAAAACGCCAGTAATATCATAAATAGAATTCATTGTAACCATACTTATTCGATATGATTATTTTACATGTCTTCGATTTGGGACACTACGATTGTTCATTTATTGACTGTGATGGAGACTTGTTCTCTCTTTTAATTCTCATGCCTCTTTTGAAATATTTTACATTTCTGTCATTTCATTTTTCCATTAATCAATAACATTTTTTTAATGTATGATAACAGTGACGGGTGACCATGACAATAGCCAGACCAAAAAAGAGTCACTTCATGCATGAGTCAGAGTGACATAGTGACGTACACAAAAAATGGAAACGAATTCACTCCCAACTCAGGTCGATCTGTTTTGCTTAATTTCGCAAATCCCATGACATGAAGCACTAATAAAAGGAATTGGAATAATATCATATGGAGAAATGAATTCTGTTTTGTTTGATTTTAATGAAGCAAGGGAGTTCAACCGTAGTGCAGCCAAGCTTGTCTTCTATTGATCACCCCTCATTTATTTATAACTTCATTTTCATTTTCTCAGTCCCTTGACTTCTGAAGTCTCTCGCTGTCTAGACATTAACTTAATTTAGCTCAGTACGGCACAAGCCAAAATGAGGATATATTTAACATAGAATGATTATACTGCTCAATCTTCCAAGTGGGAAGTGTACGGAGTTCCTTTTTTGAGTCCAAACCACATTGATTGATTATAGCTATTACAGCTCAACGTTTTTTGTTTACTAAATGTACGTATAAATATGTTAAGAACATTCCAGCAACTTGGCTGTTATCCTGTTATCGAAATACTTGTTAGAGTTAGTGTTAGAGGCGATTATTAAGATTTTTTATCTATTCAACAAACGAAAATACTAATTTACGTTGAGCTAGATAATCTATAATTATTTTGTATGATAGGAGCTAAGAAGAAGAAACTCGGGCTTGCCTGTCTGCAGGCATTGAAAATCAGCATCCAGCTGTTATATGGGCTTGAAACCCGGCTTCTGGTACCGAGTAGCATATATACCAGATATAAGTCGGGCAAATAATGTTCTGTCTTTTCGACTCTTCCTCCCTCTCTCTCTCTCTCTCTCTCTCTCTCTCTCTCTCTCTCTCTCTCTCTCTCTCTCTCTCTGTCTTTGTTTCTGTATTTCCCAAATGCTTTCCCCTCGACTTCAGAGAGGGCGTGTTCCTTTCATGAGACAACATGGCGTGTTCCTTGGCATGGGTAATCAACATTGCTGCATGACCTCTCCAAGCACATGACCACAGCTGACTGCTACGTATCAGATTTTTATCCCCACGAAACAACAGCCCCATCCCGGCACCAGCAAACCCATTGGCAGACTTTCTGAGGATTCACTTGATTAAATCCACCAAACTGGATTTTCATCCCCCAAATATCTTTTCTTCGCAGAAATGGCTTACAACACTTGTAAATAGACATTTACTCGCCCAAACTACCTGGCATTGCCCGGGTCTTTATTATGTGTACGTATGTATGGAGAATGTTACTATGCTTTTGGGAGGGACTGGTACATGTACTCACGCTCTCACACATACACACACACAAACACACAAACACACACACACACATATATATATATATATATATATATATATATATATATATATATATATATATATATATATATATACATATATACATATAGTTCATAACACTTTTTTGAATTTGTAAAAAAAAACGAAAAGGAAATAGATAGTAACAGGAACCTACTATTTTCCTCATTGTAAACTTGCATCATAAATGTGAATATATATATATATATATATATGTGTGTGTGTGTGTGTGTGTGTGTGTGTGCGTGTGTGTATATATATATATGTATATATATACAAATATATATGTATATATATGTGTGTGTGTATATATATGTACACATATATACATGTATGTGTGTGTATACACTATTAAAACTAAGTATGTTCATTTTTTACTATGTTTTCAAAAGATTTACTAAAAAGTTGCTAGGTTATCAAAACGTGTGTACGGAGGTAACTCGACTAGATTTTGGACAAAGGATAGGTGACACTGACTCCTGCTGACATCTTATATTTCTCTTACTTCTTGATCAGTGTCCTCTGATTCCTTGTAACCACATTAGGGAAAGTGAATGCCAAACTGGTCAAATATTTCCGTCATTCGGTGATCCACAAACGATTTCCCGTACGGCCAAAAATATTCAGTTCCTCAATGCAAAGAGCGACCAAAACTAAAAGTTGCATTCAAATTGGTATAATTAGTTAAGACCTCACTTCAGTACAACAAAATTAAACCTCACCTCATTATATAGGGTTTACACCTCGCTTCAGTATAACAGGTTTGTATTTTGCATCAAAATACCAACTCTCGAACTTTTTTCGGTATTGCCTTAATGTATAACGGATGTATATCTTGCCTCTGAATACCGGGTTTTCACATTGCTCTATCAAAGCAGGTTCACATATTGTCTCATTTTGCCAGATATCTAGATTTTTTTGGTTATATTAACTCTCTCTTTTCACTGCCATTGTTTTTTTTTTACTTCGTTGCTCGATTCATTCCCGCCCTTTCGCTTATTTTCTTTCGTACGATCTTGTGGATTTTTTCTTGTATAAACGGTTTTCTTTTTTTTAATTTCATTGTTCCCTCTTGAATATCTTATTTAAAGCACAACAACACTTATATGCATGCTAGATTTGCCGTTTCCTTAGAGCAGCGCATTCTCTCTTGATTTTTTGTGAATGTTCGGAATTCACACCGAATCCTTATTTCTTCTGTTCCTCGTCCTTAAAAAGAGGTTGCGATTCTCGCTATTTCCTTGTACGTTTCAGTTTGATTTGCAATTTTCTTTTTTCCTATACAATGAATTTTCACTCAACCTTAATTGTCTTTTTATTTTTCTTCCTACAATATTTTTTGATTTGTATATTTCCCTATCCTTCCTATAGAATCACAAATAACTTTGTTTTAATCAGCACTTCAGCACGATTTGATTTGACAAGCTGCAGTTCAATTGTGATTGGTCAAAGGCTTCTTTAGCGCTTGATTCTGCAGTTGGAGAGCCAAAAGACAACCACAGACAATCGATAGTCGATAACAACTGTATCTTCAAGGGACTCATGGTGTGGATGAGAAGGAGGTTACCTAAAGATGACTGGAAGTATTATGAAATATTTTTGTTAGCTCGAAAGAAAATGTCAGTCATTTTGCTCTTTTTACTCCAAACTACATTTGAACAATTGCTTTTTCCCCAATTTCTGTGAGCAAAGAAGATGTGGATTTTACGGGAACGTAAAATTGTTGAATTTATCAGCTGAAACAGGGGAAATAAAATACCATGCATAATATTCCGGACAATGGATCAGTTGATCATAATTTTAAAAGAGGATTTTGCTGAGTATTTCCAAGAGTGAAGTGGGAGGTGCGATGAATGTTGGGCCCCAAGAGAAACATCTGAAGCCGACTAAGGTGCCATCGCCCTAAGTACCCTATTTTCTCAGACGTAAGGATATATATATATATATATATATATATATATATATATATATATATATATATATATATATATATATATATATATAATAATTCATGCTCCTCTATTCAAGGTTGAGCACTCTTTAAATGAGGTAACTCATCTACTGTAAGCTTATGCAATGCTATTCCATAGGAATAGAGCATTTTGGTGGATGAGGAGTTTCTGCGTTAATGAATATATCGCTTAAATTCAGCCTTACTGACCACCCAGTTCTGTAGTCCAGAGGTAGGATATCGGCCTCTGGGTCCGATGTGAGGGTTTCAATTCTGCCTCGCAGTACTGGATGGGATAAAGCATATAGCCACAATGAATAGATGTAATACATCGAAACCGCTGTCCGTGGATCACACACACACACACACATATATATATATATATATATATATATATATATATATATATATATATATATATATATTTATAAATAAAGCCAACACAACTTATTCCCTATTTACATGCGTGAACAATCGTAACAAGACATGTGTATCAAAATTGTTGCCGGGAGGCAAGTGATATTTGATCAAAAATGCAAGGGAAGCAATTTAATGCAACTGTTTTGTTTTTTTCGAATCTCAGAAACTGTTTCATCGTCAACTGATGATGCTAACAAGAGAAAATTACACATTGTACCAAAATATCAGAGTCTGTATCAAATATAACGAACACGAAAAAGAATAACCTAACTCTCGATGCCAAACGTCAAATGGGAAAGAATATTATGGATCAAAAAGTTTGGGAAGAAGGGGTACAATTCAGGTATCCGAACTCTCTGGTCTCTAGATTGCCTAAAAAATTCACCGTTATGTCAGATGAATCTCATCTTTGTACTCAATATATATATATATATATATATATATATATATATATATATATATATATATATAAGATGTATTCCTAAAACGAATTTGTTTTATACTCTCATTTACTTCTCAATTGGGTGAGATGATTTTGTATTAGTTTTGGGGATATTCATATTTTCATTCATTCAATTATATAGCTCTATTCTTGTTGATATCAAAGATTATATTTTCAAAAAAACATCAAATCTTCTGCATATATATACATACATATATATATATATATATATATACATATATATATATATATATATATATACATATATATATATATATATATATATATGTATATATATATATATATATATATATATATATATATATATATATATATATATATATATGCCTTTTTATGGTATTTTACAAAATTTCTGGATGATATGTCTAACATATGAACTCCGTCCATGGTATCTCAGCTTCGAAAGACATATGTTTCTTGAACTTGTGATACCACAAAAATGTCTTGCTGTAGCTCGTAAAATCATCACTGAACGGTTCTTGAAGTATATTTGACGGATTCATGACGCATTTTTTTTCTTTCTTTTTTCGTTTAAAGATAAACATGATTTGATTCAGCTTCTCTGTTCCTATCTACTATTCAAGATGCAGATAAAAATCGATGAACCATTAGACTTCGTGTTTTGAAGAAACATGTAAATCAAGAACGTGACCTCTCAGCCAGCTGATGGTTTAGTGCCCTTGCCTACGATGTAAGTTCCGAGTTCTGCTCACTAACGGTAGCGGCGAAAGTCCATGCAGATTTCGGCTTGTACGCCTGTGCCTATTCCCCCAATTGTTAGATAGGTCGATCGATTTATTGATTGATTTATTGATAGTTTCATAGAGAGTTAGATGGATATAGACATATAGAGAGAGGCACTCAAGGAGTGATAGGTTGAAAAAGAGGGAGAAAGGTCAAAGATGGAGAGAGTGAGCTAGAAAATCAAAAGGGGAGATACAGATATATACAGTTGGAGAAATAGAAAGCAAGATACAGGTAGAGCTGAGTAAATGTAATGAGAGAGAATGACGTGTATAACAAGAAGCATTGATCATAGAATTACACACCTGTGTCTCTACCTGTCTCTACCAACATGTCCACCTGAAGAGACACATTCCCGTAACAAAATACCTACATGGTTTTATAACTAGTGAAAAGGTAAGTAAAAACAATGTATACCAATCTTTTGATATGAAAGCCAAATAATAAATATTTACTTATTTTTTTCAGAATATCATTTTTATGTACATCGATTATTTTTCTTCTCTATCAAAAGTCACTTGGTTTCGTTTCTCTTTACTTACGAATGATGGGTTTTTATTTTGAGTTTACATGACTGGAATTCTATAAAAAAATGTATTGGCAGGAAATAGTTGGAGAGAAAAACATTTCCAATTGAAAAAACTATAAAGTTTGCTCAAATTTTATATATATATACATATATATATATATATCATACTGAAGTATGTCAATGTTTTATAAGCTACACTTTGCCCTCATTCCGTCAACTTCTAAAACGTTTCTAAGGTTGAGAGATGGATGGGAGTGGATGAGATGAAAGAAATGGAGGAAGCATGTCTAGTTATTCACTCAATAGAAACTGCCACCTGACAAACCTATCTCGGCAGCATTCCCTAATGGGGGTGATCAATCAAGAAAAATGGGAAACAGATGGTATATCCATGAACAATTCACTTCTCTCGTCTTTTGTTGGTTGGTGATCCCTGGAAAAAATGAATTTTGCAAGAAAACAAGCATGAACACTGCTGGACTCAAACTATGACATCAATTATGGAGTAGCGTTGCCAATTGATCCCACCACTTGGGGTTAGGGCAAAACCCTATTATTCTTTTCTACACGCGATAAGGAGTAAATGTTTATATTTGCAGGCCTTCAGTTCCATCACTGCAGCCAGTAATTAACCAGTCAGCCAGAAGAACTTGAAAACTGAAGAAATGTGTGTTCTCTTTTAGAATAGAGAGTAAAGATATTGGAGTTGATCATTTTGAGAGGGACAGGAAAAATTTCTTTGTTATGAAAGTGACATCAGTAATTAGAAAAATGAACTTTTATTCTGGTAGATAAGTAAAAAGAAATCAAAAGAAAAAGAATCTTTGTAGATATTGAAAGAAGGAAGGAGGGGTAGTAATACATTCCAATAGAAAATCTGGATAGCGACACCAGATATTTCAATCTAGTATCCATAGCTTATTTTCTCCTTTTTTCTCTTCTCTTTCTCCCTCGTTTTTTTCTTCCTTTTGTCTTTCTTTTTTTTCTCTCACTATCCCCCTCTTTTTCCTCTGTTCTCCTTTTTATTGATAACCTAGGAAAAGATTCTGCTTTTTCTCTTTCTCTTTATCTCTTTATTCATCAATAAAATATTTCTTTCACAAAAGTCCTTACATTCTAAGTCGAAACTTGACGTCATTGCTGTTAGCGAGAAAACTTATGCCAAATCTAATATAAGGAGTAAAACAATAAATAAGGAAAGGGACAAGTTATTGAAGAATACAATACAGATGATTGTTTTATATAGAAAATCGAAAATATGGAAGGGGGAAACCTTTAGTAAAACTAAACACGATAATCGTTTCCTGAAATCACCATTATATTTTAACAGTGTATTGGTTAATATATGATGTCTGTTCCGTTCATGAAGTAAAGAGATTTTTTTTTTTTAGCGTTTATTATTATTTAACTCCACTGTCAACCTGCTGAAAAAAGTTGTCAAAGTCATTAGCCGGTCCATTCGATTTAAAACAGAGTGAAGTTTCAGGAGACCAGAACGCTGCAATTGTAATGCTGTGAAATGAAAAAATAACCCAAACGATCTAAATAACTACAGGCCAAGAGACATATACATCTGCACTTACAAAATCACCAAAACACATGATGAAAACTAACCGCGGGAACAAGCTGGCTTCAGAAACTGTATACATCAGAGTAATGCAGTAAATCTGCTTTTCCAACAGTTCCCCTGAGCCTTTCTAACTTGAAAAATAAGTTATACAAACTGATACCAGTTCACTCAAACTCTTCACAGTCTGCCTTGAGATGATATAGACTAAGGAAATAAATGGATCAGATCAGACAACGAACACCCCAGTAACTTCAGATTTTCCGTCGGCATCGTGTTTTTGCTGAAAACCATTATGATCTCTATATAATGCAAGACGAACTGAATAAAGGGCGTACAACAAAAGGTCATGTACAACAAACATATATAGGGTAAGGCTGAAGGATCAAAGTCGAAAACGCCGAGTTGAATGAAGTACACCTACGTAAATCAACGGATCTTTATGAAACCCTCAAAGGAAGAAAAAATCAAGCAAAGTATCAAATAAGTTGGAAAACCCCTCAGTAGAACAAACTCAATCTTCAAAAACAATGAAATCCCATCAGTCGTAAAATAGACCAGTATACAACTAATTCTTCCCCAATAGTCACCTATGGTGCTGGAACTTGGAACATAACTAAAAGTCGTACCTATCATAACAACCATTAGAAAATGTAAATGCCCATCGGCTTGTCATTATGTATGAATTGCAAACAGCCATTGGACATCGCAGTTCAGGACACAGAGTTTATATACGAAACTGTGTTTGACAGAAAATAAGATGGCATTAAGAGCTAGACGAATCCAGATAACGCTAGCTCTGCAACGTCCACGATGGAGACGTCTGCTGGGTTTTTGGAATGGTCTATATCCAACGACCGACGCTAAAAATGATGATTCCCACGTACAAAGTATTTTTTGGATAATTGAATGACTTTTAGTTGCTTGCATCATTAACAGAATTTTTGGACCGATTCATTCTACTGTTTTCTTCCGGTATGCTATCTGAATGATATGGCAGTAGAGAGAATTTCCCTCCAAAGGTATCAACAGCGAAAACACTATTTCAACAACAGAAATAACAAGGGCCCGAAAAACTTCTTTGAATGTTACTGACCTTTCTTAAAATTACAGACAATATCATATTTGCTGTTTTGTTGAACTGATTTCAGTCAACTTTCGAAATGCTTCATAAGCAATCCATTGCAGACATTTGAAAAAAAAAAACATTGCAGTCAGCACAGGAATTCTTTGTAAGTTTTTTGTGGAGTTCCTGAAAACTAAAATTTCCTTTTGCAAAAAAAGGTAGTGTGAAACCCAGGATAAGAAATTTTTGAAAGGTGCAATATCAAGGGAAAACAGGACATGGGGGTTGACTGGTTTTAAAAAAAACTTGTAATTTAGTGGTATCCTGAAGTAAAATACGCCATTCTTGTTAAATAATTTTGGACGTTTTCAATCCATGTTGTCTTAGATTGATCTAATCGCACAAAACATTTGTTTGCTTTTCTGAACTAGTCTCATAGTGAACTTCCAATCTAACCATACACTCCAGCATTTGGTACAGTTAATAATGGTTCATTGTGCTTTCGCCACGATCTTTCATGTTTTACATCGTAATAAATATGTACTATTTGTCACCCTCCAAAGTATGTTTCAAAATCAAGCATGAATGCCAGATTTAGTAGATTTCCTCTCTGTTCGTGTGAAAGTCATACATTGTATCTCATGTAACGAGGTTATTACTAATCATCTTCCTCGTTTGATTTGGATATTTTGAGTTCTTGTTTCATGAAATTTATTACACTCTAACACTGAGTTAATTCAGTCGCTCTCAACATCACTTGCTTTACCTGGCCTCGTAGTATTGCAAAGAAGTACCCTGTAATCAAATTGCAAATCACTTCGGACAAGACGGGTCATTCCCAATATCCTCTTCAGAAACTGCCCAAATCTTTTGGTTCTGTGTTGGAGTTGAATTTATAGCTTTTAAAATGACAGAAAACAAAACATGCCTAAAATGTTACTTCTTTTTTCTTCCATTTCATGTTAGATTCAACAAAAGATATGCCAATTTTGAAAGGTTTTTTAAAAAATTCGTACAGAAACAACAGCTCTCACAATATGAAGGAAAATCGAAATTTGGAATAGTATTATCTAAATATAAATGCTCCTAATGCCATCTGATGAAAAAAGTTGACGCCTATGATTTGACAAACTCTGGGGAACGTCTATGCACAACGACGGACAATAAAAGGAGATGATGATGATGATCATGATGATGATGATGATGATGATGAATGCATGTATCATAGCTACCACAATACAATCAAAAGCAAATTTTTTTCCCAAAATCACATAACTGAGACGTAAACATTTGCCAGTGCACCATATGTGCATATGATTCATCTTTGTTATCACTTCCTGTATGTCATTATTTGCGTGATATGTTGAATTTGGCCACCCCCGTGAGTTTTGGTTATTTTCCAACTTTTTCACTAGGAAGGTTTTGGGGTTCCCAAATCAAAACAGCAAAGATCCATACTTAATTGAAAATATATTGGATTTGATTGGGAAAAAACAATGGGAAAATCTAGTAAATTTGCTATTTTTCTACGGATGCCACAAACAGCCATATATTATTTACTTTGCCGCTTGTCATGCTTATGAAATATAATCCTACACTTGAATTATTAATACGTAGTGTATGCAGTAGTTTCAAGTGCGTGCAGTCTTTAGTTTTCAAGGAGAGAGCACTTTTGCGTACATCTAATACAAATATTCAACGATTACCCCACATTTTATCTATATTATGTGCATTCTTGTAAAATTTCCTTTATTTTCAATTCATCCCAGAGTGATGTCAAAAATAGAATGAAATAAAGAGAAAAGGATTTGGAAAGGTGATAAAAGATTCTTGCCATCACAGTCAATAACTGAACAACCATAGCTTCCGATTTGAACACACGTGAAAAAAAATCGATTGAACAATAAATATAGTCGGAATAAATTCTATTGACATCACCGGCGTTTCCACAGGACGACATCTACAATGGAGAAATGGAAAGACGAAGAGAGAAATGGGGAGAAAATGGAAGAAAAGAAAGACAGAGAGATTGGAAAGAAAGGAAGGGAGAAAGAATTGTTAGACAGAAAAAAGGGGGTGTCTGCAAGAGTAAGAAGTGAATGAGAAACATAAAGAGGAGAAGAAGAAATAAAGAGAATAGAGTGGCAGAACGAAGTGAGTGTAGAAAGGAAGAATCACCGTGAAGGAGTAAGCGATTTTTCTCGGAGCAAGCAACCGCTATTTACCTTAAAGTACAAAGGCCAATAGTCTAATTCCCGTTGATGTACGCTTGTTGGCCGGCGACGTGATTCTCGCAAAATCTCGTCACTTCAAAAATAAGCGCATCAGCTTTATGTCAGCGCCTTGGGTCGAACGACATCTCACGAAAGCAGTCGTCTCTATGTTGCCTGATTTCAACGGTTTGTATGGAAACCAATTTTACCGAATCAGAGACTGGGAATATCCTGAACCATTCGGGAAGACATTACTATTCAAGCACTTTAATAGGAATAGAATATGTAGATGGCTGAGCAGCTAACAGCAGTATTGGGCAAAGCCAACGGGAAAGGTTGACTTATAAACCTCTAAAAAATTAGCAGAAGCTAAGATAGCCGTTAAATCATCATCATCAGCATTTTAGCCTCCGTTGTTAGACATACACCGTACCCAAGATTTGTCAGACCTCTCCATCATGGGCGTCACGGGGGCAGTACTTTCTGAATTTCTCAGAGTCGTCACATCTTAGTTTCGGTTGGCCCCTTTCGCCTATGCTCGCTGAGGATCCATGATATGAGTCATGATGTCCAGCAGTTGTCTGTTATTCTTGCAACATGTCCATCCCATTGCCGTTTGAGCTGTTTGATAGTTCTTTTTAATGATAGCCCTGGCTCCTGCCCTTTCTCTGTGCTGTCTTCTGATCTTTCCATGTGTAGTTCAGCACGATTCTTTCAGGCGCACGTTGCATGGTTCTCAGTAATTCTTCGTTTGATTTGGAAAATCATTTCAAGACAGACTGAAGAGTTTAGATGAGCATGAAACACCTCGTCTCGTACCTTTTTCTAGTTGAAGGAGTGTTGTGTCGGTAGATATATCACAATACTCTGACATATACGAGGTTTATGCCTTTTTATATAATAATGTCAGCGACTTTGAAGATTTCCATTGAGTCGAAGGTTTCTTTTTAAGTCAACAAATGTTGTAACCTAGGCATAGAACTTCCCAAAAATATATTATATACATACACTGGATGATGATCAAAAACATTTGATGGATAGATTTTTCCAAGCTTTATGGTCCAAAATATTAGAATTTCAACTTTGAACGTATTTTCTGAAAGGTTTTTCGGACGAAAAAACTAAACAAAAGCAAGGTTTATATAATCAACATTAACAAATAGTGTTTATCTCAGCTTTTGAGAAATTTTTAGTGATTCATCAGTTCAGAGTTGTCGTTACTTTTGGTTACCACTACCAAACAGCAGAGAGAATGGCCTCGGAGATTCGGGTTCAAATTCCAATGTAGACACTATGGTTTCACTTTGGACGGATGCCCATGATGAAGGTATGAAAAAATTCCTTCAGCTATGGGTTAAATAGCACAGGGGAAGTATTTGGAGCGATTTTGGGTGCTTTTTGTTATTAAGTCTATTTTATAAATCGCAAATCAGGGTTCTGGTAGACTAAAGGAACGGTTGAAGATGTAGTCAACGTTTGGGCTCTAACTCAGCTGCACAAATAAAAATAAGACAAAGCTGGTTAAGCATTCAGTCGAAACAGCATGCCATGTTTGGGTAGAGCATTGGAAAAATTTGAAAAAGAGGTGATCAATGAATAAGTTACTTCTCTCACCTTTTGTTGAGCAGTGATCATTAAGAAAAGTCAGAATATAGAAAAAAACAAAAAAAAACATTAATGCTGGCTCAAAATGGGGATCAATTTCGAAAAGATTTTGCACTGTAAATTAGAGCCCCACTGAAATCCTATTTAAAGTGATGTTTTTTTCAAAAAGGCATGATCTAGGCGTAATAAGGAGTAAAATCTTTACATGTTCAGTTGTTGAGCCCCAGTGGCACGGCCTGTATGAATGATACTTGCCAATTGGATCAACTAAAACACTTGGAGAAATATAAGTGACAGATTTGGTTTGCAGTTTCTAATAAGATCTATGGATCGGAAAAAAACGACGGAATTAAATTCTGCCTGATTGGAGAGTTATGTACTTGCGTAATTGCCACTGCATTGTGAGATCAGAGTTGAAAACCATTGGCCATATTTTTTCCAGAAATAAACCCATAAGCAACACCACTGATACCGAGTAATTCATACAATTCATCATGTTCTACTTTGAAATACCTATCAACGTCTTTCAAGTTTTACATGCCAAATTTAGTTGAGTGAATCAGAAATAGATAGAAAACATATCATTATTACTTGGATGGAAGCGAGGTTAGACCCCGCAATTTTTTCTTTTGCGCAAAAAGAGAAACCTATGTATGAATTTCATAAACATAAACAGCTCATTTGGGACCTAACTGGACCCTTTTAGGCGATGGAAAAATAACAGAAAACTTTTTAAAAGTAGTTTAAACAAAAATCGACCATTGTATAATTATGTTGTGGACTCGTTAATTCAGATGTTATCATCAAAAAAAGTTTTATTTTCAAAGATGAAAGAATAAAGAAAAGGTTGTTTTTTTTTTAGAAAGGATCTATTGTGGTACTGATGCCAATTTTGAAGTCTGTAGCTAAGACATCCTCCCAAAAGTCACTTAGGGAACTGAAACATTGAACATAACCCGCGAACTGAAAAGTATGCAACGTCAACACGAGAGAATCATGCTCAACCCCGTAAGGAGGGATTACAAAACAGCACATTATAATATCAAGAAGGAAACAAGTGTCTGATGCATCGTAGAATCTATTACAAAACTTAAATGACGATGGGCAGGTCATGTCGCAAGAATGAAAAACAACCAAAGGACATCACGACTCACAACGGGGATCCCCAGAAATCACATGCAAAACTGAAGCTGACAAATTACAACATGGAGATGTACAAGAAAAATCTATAAAATAATGGCTCCACGACGCCCATGATAGAGAAATGTGGTGGGAAGATCTATGTCCAACGACGGATCTTGAAAAGACTGATGATTATAATAATAATCAAGACAGTCTGTCCAGAAACGCTGGAACATGCAAATAAACAGATAGGCCTATAAACAAACGCATGTAAGTGTTAACGAAAGATCGAACCATTCACTGTACACAATATGGTATAGCCAGGAATGCTAAGCCACAGAATCAAATGAATGAATACGTGAACACATAAGAAAAAATTCTGAAAAAAGTTAATCAACTTTTTGCCATCTTTGAAGGCTACGGTTGTTCAGAGTTGTTGGAGGAAAAATGTATAAGTCTCTGTCCTTTCAAAACAGAGTCTGCATCTGTGTAAAGGACAAAGGTTAGAGTCATGCCTATAATATTTGTTTTCTTTGGACCAGTAACCAAAGCATTACACATTAGATTAGATTAATTAGGACGGAACAGTTGAGACCAAAATCACTGCAAAGTCTTGAGCAAATTTACCGCTTGAGGCTGAAACGTACCAAGTAGTCTGTGAAAAGTACCGAATGAATAAAAACTTTTTTTGAATACTATAAAACTAAAACAACTTAATCAAATTATACTAAAAAGTTGTTTGATTTTCATTTGAAGTTCAATTGACATATTTCTTCATCAACAATAGTTATTCATGCAGTTCACGCCGATGTTATTGACAAATAATCTTTCTTGCAACAGAAAGTGAAAGAAAATACATTTTGATACCTACTTTGTTCGAATTGTATATAAAACATCTTGGATAAGATATTGCAACCTTACTAACGTTTTGTTGGCATTATGCCGTCTTAAGGGGTGATCAATGCAAAATTTAGGGGGGCTTAATGAATGAGATGATTCTCTTTTGTGGCAAAGATTACTAAAAAAATCTGAATTTTCAAAAAAAACAAAACAAATCTAAACCGTCAGACACAAACCAAGTGATCAATTTAACGGAATCTCAAATTGCATTTTATACCCCCATTGAAAACTTACTTCGAGGTGTTTCTATAGAATGAAAAAAATGATAATCACACAAGTGTAAAAACTATTCTGCAATAATTTGACTCCAAAAACAAGATATCACCGTTAGTATTGGTTGAACATTCATTTTGATAACTACACTTAAAATGCAAAAAATTAGAGTAATTTGAAAACAAGGTCAATCATTGACTATGTATAATCATAGCTACATTTTCTATTCGCGTTGGCCTTTGTAATATAATTTTTTTAAATCAAGCTGATCTTCAAAAACATTTACTGACCCCTGTCATACGATATATCTTATTTGCCATTGTTTTGCATTGTCAATGCTATCAGCGTCATGCATTTTCTAACCACAGTCAGCTCAGAAAAATAAAACTACCTTTTTACTCATTCATTTGATTCCAAAATATGTTAAATCAAATTTCCAAGGGATTCTTAGAAATTCTAGCGATATTGTTCGGAAAATAGGAAGATATTCCCCAAACGTTGGATGGATATCTAAATTTACAAAACTACTGACAAGGCTTCAAAGGATCTAGTCAATGCTCCCAGCTATTCCAATCTTGATTGGTTCTGCATATCATATTCATGGGTTCTATTTATGAATTCAAGATAGACATGATTGTTTATAAATAAGGAAAAAGTGAAGAACTTTCACACAACCAAATTTTTTTTTTGGGGGGGGGGGTTTAAAAAATATTTCTCCCAAGAATATCAAAGACATAGACATTGGAAATATCGTATTCTTCAGTTTCAAACAAATGAAATATTGAAACTGTGTTTACTTGGAGGGAAAAACGAGGTTTTTCAGTCTTTATCGGATATTGCAAACAATAGAAATAGAAACAAAAACCATATACATATATATATATATATATATATATATATATATATATATATATACACATATTTATACATATATATACATATATATATATATACATGTAAATATGTGTATATATGTATATATATGTATATATATATATGTGTGTGTGTGTATGTATATGTATATATATATATATACATATATATATATATAGAGAGAGAGAGAGAGAAAGGGAGACAGAGAGATGCATGGATTCATGCATACATACATACATACATACATACATACATACATACATACATATAAACTTGGAAGTATATACATATATAAACATCATCATATATGTGTACACTCCTATGAATATATTTTCTGACTGAAGTATCCGTCTACATCGGATAAAATATTCAAGAGTCAAAAAATAGTACTTAATCTTCTAGACATGTAGAATGATTTCCCCAAACTCAGGGCAGTGGCTAGAGATTTGCCCCCGCCCCTCTAACATACACTTAGAGTACTTATTGTATATCAGTAAAGATTAAGTGTGTCAACTACCATTATTAAGCGTATGAGGAACCCCAACACAGGATCGCAGTGATGAAACAGTCCCACACTTCCTACCTCCTGGGGAAGAAATTCACTTCACTTTTAATGTCTCAAAGTGAAGGGGAAAGCCCCCCTTCATATTTGACACCTTAAGGCGGAAGAAGACTATCAAATTACAACTGTCTTTTTGAAATGAAGACGCTTGTTTTTTAAAGGCTGGGAAAGTTTTTTTCCACTTTTGATCCTTTAACATAGGTAAGAAAATCGTCTCGTTGAAAAAATTTCCCTCTATCTTTGGCCCTTAAAGTGGGGTGTAGTTTCACTTCAGACCCCTCGGTTATTTATATATAAACATATAAGATTAGACATTGTTGTGTTTAGACGGAAAGTAATATTTCTCTTTGGCAAAGTAGTTGCATTATAATTCCCCCCTTCAAAACACCTCAAATCTTTAGACAAGGAGATGAAGTACTTGCCCCTGCCGGGTACATTATTCCAGATATAAAAAAATACTGAAAATTCAAGATGCGTTACAAAGAGTTTTCCTCCATATTTGACCCCACATGGAATTCAAAGCATGACTACTTGCCCGACCCATCGAAGGGCAAAATAAAGGTTTCCTCCACGTTTAACTCAACAAAGATAGGAAAAGTCCACATTTACTTCTGATCCGTAAATGAACCTGGAAAAATCTCCTCCCACTTATGACCCTTTAATGGGGTGATGCAGTCTTCCATGAGTACTGAGAAGATGATATATATCTCCTCTATTTGAATCCTTAAATTTTTCCTTCATTATCTCTCATTTTCCTTCATTTTTTAAGCTGAAAACGTCAGTTTCGAAACCTTTAGGTGAGAGGAAAAGCCTCCTCCCCACTTTTGACGAGTATCACTTCATTCTTGACACCTTAGAAGTGTGAAAGCGCAGGACTTCTCTTTCCCTTCATTTTTGACACTGTAAAAGATCAAAGTTTTTACTGTTCAAGACCCTTAAAGATGTTTTTTCAAACATTTTCCAATGTCTTTTGAATATATAAGGCATGGTTGATTGGAGATTACCCATGTTTAGACAATCAGACATATATCTCTTATACATGACAGGGTAAACAAAACGCTGCCTATGGGTCACATAAGGATCTTTGATACTCCATTTCTCAACACAATGGGTTAAAAATCAAATTGAGCTTCATGAGCATGTGAGATGTGAACCCACAAGAATAAATACTTAAGTTTTACGTTCGTGGTTAGTAACATAAGTAACTATATTGAATCCAATATTTAGGATAATATGAAGCAATCATCAATCAATATTTCGAAAGTATATAGTATCTATCTGTACTTTTTGATGACCAAACTAATACAAATTGATAGTTGATCATAACTGATGAATATCATTGCATGCCTGTGACTGTTAACAATTACATGAATTGTTTTATATCCAAGTGTGTATGTAACATTTTAAACGTGTGTGTTAATTTTGTTTGGGGGCCTTTGGGTGTGAGAAGTTTATTGTGCGTTGCCCTGACGAACGAGTTTGGCCACACTGATATGTGAGATATATAATGAGAAGTTACGTTATGAATCGAGATCCATCCCATCTGACACGTTTTGAAAGGCCCTCCCCTTTAAAAAATGTATAAGAGGATATGTTTATTAGACGGGAAGTAAACTTCAAATTTGGACATGGCTGCATTTCAAATATTTTCCCCTCTAGAACACGAATTTAATGTAGGGATAGATGGGGTAGTCATCTATGCCAAAAAGAATATTCAGGGTGTAAAATGGGAAAAAAAGGAGTGTCCCTATACTTTTGACCCCTTCCTGAGGCTTAAAAGTCCCGTGTTCACTTTTGAAACCTTAAAAGGGGGAGGTCCACCGTCACTTCCGAACCTTTACACGGTAGGAACCCCCCACACACACACTCATGCACAAACACACACACGCACATACATACACACACACACACACACACATACACAGACACATGTTCTCAATTCGACCCTTGAAATGGTGAAAAAAGGTCCCTTTTCTCTCAAATGTTTGAAGTAGGGGATCTCCCTACTTAGTTAACTCTTTAGCATGGAGGAAAGTGTCCCTCTAATTGATATCTGTCCTCTGGACGCAATACTACATTGACATTGGTAATGGTAAAAATTAAATCTGCACCTTACAGGTCAGCAAATATGGAATTTATTAGAAACTTCAACCAAAACTGTAAACATTCTCTCATTTCTTAATGTTAGTCCGGCTGGGTGGCTATGTTTGTATCATAATTCATACAGACCGCACCAATCGAGCTAGATGATAGGAAATTAAAATATCTATACTTTATCATTTCAGGAACTATTTTTTTTATATACTTATTCATTGATCACCCTTCTTTCACCCCATCCCCCAACACAGCATGCTGCCAAAAGACGTTGGTCACGTGAGGGGTTTAGTATCCAATGACTAACCAGACCGGTTTCATTTTATTTTCTTTACATAGTGTCACAGGCTGTGCATTCCGGGCGTCTGTGTCTACCGTGACAATGAAATCGGTTGATTGCCATTTTCCACGAGGTTAAATCTGTGACAATATGAAGAGAAGAAAACTGGATGAA
>OY735232.1:3228127-3263127 GCA_963457665.1 Thysanoteuthis rhombus | reverse complement strand
GAAGGAAATTTCCAGTCACTACGAAAAAAGAATTGAAGGACCATTAATCGTTGCCTTTTTTTCCCCATTTTAGGAAAGAAAATGGCGTCTACATTGCTTGTGAATAGACGTTTCCTGCCAAATTTCACCCGCCTCCAAAACATGCACTGGAGCAATGGAAACCAAGAAGAGCAACCATTACTCAATGTTGATGGGGTTTCCGGTCAACAGGTACACGTGTTGGGAGTTGATTGATTGCTCGTCTGAAATCTGTACACCATCGGGTTTTTTTTATTTTTTCAAGTTGCACTATTGAAACAAACTGTTAGTTAATATTTTTGGAGGAAATCCCTCATTGGAAAACACTGTAAAGTACAAAGTTCTGTTCACTGAATTTTATGTAAACGCTGTCATATGATTGGATGCACAGGAACAGTCATACAAATGAGTAGGCTTGTGTTTTTTACGTAGGTTAGTTTGTGCAGAAAACAGAGCTCTCTTTGATACGTATCGATCGCAGCAGTAGAAAAAAGAACGTTTCGTGTACGTGATCAGATCGAAAAGTATCCAGCCAATTTTTTCATACTTCAGGATCCTGTTGTGCAGCTTTGATGTAACTTTAAACAGATTAGAACCTTCTATTATCAGTCTGATCCTACCAGATTGTAACCACATTTTTCAAAACCTTGAGAACCGGTTGTGTAGAAAGTTCCTCACTGCTCATGCATGGATGAACGCTTTCCCGTTAGGTTACTTAGTAGGTTGAGAGATGACATTCAAAAAGCTTTTACCCTCAAGTCCTGCTAGTCATTTTTCATGTCTTATGCCAAACATCCAATCATCCAGGTTTGAGATTAAGGAGAACGTGACTAGCTGACTGATGGTAATCATCAAAGATGACTATGACGACAATTTTCAAAAGTTGCAGAAATGATGGTGTGTGAGGCCCGAAAGAGAGTACTTTAAATGGACCTTCAATGCCATACGTAGATTATTCTTCAATTACTAATACATTGCTCAATTTTTTTCGGATAAACAACAAACTATATCCATTGACACACTTGGTATAGTCAGGAACAGCTCATACCAATGATAAGAACAATATTTTTTATAGAAGATTGCTACCTGATTTGAACCACCGAATATCGATCTGATCCTACCAGATTGTCCCTTTTTTAGATGATTCTTACCTGATTTGCATCTTGTTATGCCTGTATGTTCTCAGCATATTGTTACTTTTCATAAAAGACTGCTGCCTGATTAGAACCTCGTAATATTTGTCCGATCTTACCATATGCGTTTTATAAATGATTGCTACCAGATCCGAACCTTGTCCCATCTGTTCATGTACCGAATTACTTCCTTTTACAAATGATTTCTACAAGATGTGGTCAATATCACTGAATATTACCATATTTTTGTCTTTTCACGAATGACTGCTCAGTCTGTTCACATCTGTCTGATGTCCCCAATCTGGAACTACATTCTAAGCTACCCTCAATTGTAACAGTCTTATCATATTTTAACTTTTTTCACATGTGATTGCTATCATATTTCAACTTCCCCAAATATGGCAGAATTCAAGTGAATTTTAAGCTCCGTGCATCAATCCAGATGTTACCAGATTTGAACTTCTTCAAATGAGTCAGAACACTACCAGACTACGACTGATCGTATCTAAGAACTTCACTATTTAAACCTCCTCATAATAGTCTGGGCTCAGCGAAAATAACTCGCTCAAATATGTAAAATTTCCACGTGAATCATCCTCGAGAAAAGTCAATGAAAATCGAAAGTTCCGTTTTAGTGAAGCTAATCGTTTGTTTTGAACATCTGAACGAAAAACCCATGCACGTTGAAAGCATTCTTGACCAAATGAATCTTAAACAGGAAAACATCGTAATCATTTCAATTCAGGTGAGCAATACTAATTCAGCGAAATGTGTCCGAACACTCAATGTGGTTATTATGATGAACGTTGATTTTGCGAATTAACTGAAAATGAGTGAATTTAGCAGTTGAGATTATATATTTCCAGGCTTTGAGTGAGGTCTAGCAGAATTTATTACAGATTAATTAGAAAAAAAACACTAGTACGGACTGGAGAATTCACCGTGTTAACAGATATTGGGGGAAAAAGTGACACATTTTTTTGAGAATATTTTCCAAAGCTTTCTAGAATATATATATATATATATATATATATATATATATATATATATATATATATATATATATATATAATTTAAAACCAATGCATCTTAACAAAGAAACTGGACCTAAAACTGAGAAATATGCAACGTGCAAATGATAGAATCATTGTCAACAGCAAACAGAGACGTCAGAAGAGTGATAGATTGTTGGGGAAACAGGCGTCTCAAACATCATAGAATCCATTATGAAACTCAAATGGCAATGGACAAACTGCAAGTAGATGGGCAACTGATGGACATCATGATTCACAACATGGATCCCCAGAGATCACAAGCAAAACCTAGGCCTGCAGAATATAAGATGAGGAGACGAACTAAAAAGTTCAGACAGTATTGATAGAGAGGTCCAGCAAATCCTGATGACGGCTGCAAACGATGACGATTATTTGAAAGATCCATCATCTTATTCACTTGGATGTTAATCAAACCCAGTACACCAGAAAGAATTCAAAACACTACAATATTCTGAATTGAACTCTGCTGGCCACTTCTAATTATAAGCATATTTTACAGGGGAATACGATTGACTGATTCTCATTTATTTCTATAATTATTCGGACTATCCTCATCTTGGTTGTTTTTCATACAACGTTTCTGCCATAGTACTCTACGGCCTTCATCAAATATCATCTGGTAGTTGCAGGGGAGTAACAAACTGAACCCTTTATTCAACCGATGGGGGTATATTGACCGCACTCCCCTCTTAGCATTAGTAGTATTATTATTGTCCACACTGGGATTGAACCTAGAACCATTAGATTACATTAGATTAAGTTCAATCCCAGTCAATATACCCCCGTCGGTTCGTTACTTCCCCACTCCAACCAGATGATACCTGATGAAAGCCGTAGAGTACAACAGCCAAAAAGTTGTATGAAAAACAATAAAGATGAGGATAGTCCAAAAATAATAGAAATAATGATAATACCTCATCTCAAAAATTCAGAGAAACACTGATTGATTCTCATTCCCTAAAGCGATATTGTCTCGTCTATGTAGTGTTACTCTGAGGTTCTCCAAAGATGTCTCAAAACTAAGCGTTTCAAGGACATTCCTCTTTCAATCTTCAAAACCCCTTTGTCTTCGAACACATTGGCATTAAGTCGAGTAAACACAACTGAATTGAAAGGAAATATTTGTTCGAAAAAATTCTAGATTACAGATCCTCATGTCAACATGATACCGATCCCATTGTATGGATATTTCTTTTTAATTTTATATCCCCGATATTAAGCCATGTTTATTTTTTAAATCAAATTTTAATTATGATTAATGTTATTCTTTTTCCCTAAAACTAGAGGAGTGGTTAACTTGGAGGATAAATCATTGGTTAAAAATACTGGAGAATAATCTTAGAGGAAAAACAAAAATCCTGTTACCTTTCAAAAGATTTCCAAATGAATAATGTGTTTTTGACTAATATCGTTTTCTTTTTGTTGTCGATATTACAGCAACTTTCATAATCCGTGAATAAGAAAAACCTCTCCTTTCCTTTTCTGCCATACACAAGATGAAGCCTGTATAATATATCAGCCTAAACGTGATGGTAAGATATCGGCAAGGAAATGGGTTCGATTTCACAGAAAAATCTTCGGATGTTAAATAATTTTTCTCCAAGTTAAATACAATTAGTTTTGATCAATATTCTTCCGTTTATTTCTGCAATAGATTCGATCATTTCCAGCCGATTTGCCCTCCAGCCATTAGACTGATTCGAAATAATATCTATTCATAATGCTTGAGATGATGGTTCCAATTTCTTTCAAAACTGTTTTTTCAAAGCAAGTTTTTGAAGGCTGTTTAAATGACCAGAGAATAACTGGGCCAAAAATATTACAATAATAATCAAGAACGATAAATACTACGTCATTCAGAAAATCATGGTCGATTCCAAAGGCCATGTGCATTAATGAAAAGTGTGGTACAAATATTTTAATCTATGAAATCATTATATTTCAATCATAAAAAAAAAATCAAGATTTATGTCCACTTGGAAAACTTTGGTGTTTTAGACAAAGGATATCCCTTGAATATGTCCTCAGCATCCACCATGCTTTCGTATATATATATATATATATATATATATATATATATATATATATTGAAGTAAGTACTTGAAAGAATAGAAATCAGTAGAAAACAGGTCTGTGGTGTATGGTTGATGCAGCAAAGATTCGTAGCCCATGTAAACTTCTGTAGTAGCATCTGTTCAGCTTGTGGCTTAATATTGTCATTCAGCAAGTTACTTGTTTTCGTTGAATTCTTTGGGGATTATACGTGTTTAAGCGCCTGAAATTAAACGATCAATATTATTGAAAAAAGTATATTTCAATCATTGAAACGAGTTACATCTATTGTAGTATATACTATTGATGTCCTGAAGGAAAGGATCAACTTTTGGTATTGATAATCGGCAATAGTATTCCAAATTACCTAATGATATAAAGGAACTACTTTAAACATTTATGAGGACTAATCAAATCATGTACGTTATTTTGATTTCTTTCGCCATTATTAATCCAAGAATACGAAATAATGTAATTAAGATTCATTTGGAAGATCGACATATCAGAATCTCCCTTGCATCATCCCCCTTCTTATTCGGCCTCCTGTCAGTACTAAAATAGGTTTACAAAATATTGAAATTGTCTTAAGATTTCGAGCATAAAATGCATTATATCACATTCTGACATACGCAATTCGGTTGACCGAGCACTTTCGTCTTCGATAAGTGTCGCTTCAACCACAGCGTTGGTGACCACAGGAGATTCAATCATTTAACATAACGATAATAGCTATACAGTAACCTCATTACACACCACCCATCAAGTAAACATAGGTACACTTGCATCAAACATTAACAATTGAGAGGAAATAGAACGGCATCCTACGATTCAGGAAACCATTGAGCGGTCAGTTTTGAAATTAGCTGACCGGACTTCACCAACTCCGGAAATCTTTCGGACTGAATCCCCCAAGGCTTTCGATGTTGTTCGGTGGACAATTTATAAAAGATGGTTGCAGGCAGCGATTCTGGACTACTTTCGCAACATGAGGCTCCATATCATTTCCATCAGTACCAGAGGTCTTTTAACGTCCATTGTTGTACATAGACCTTCCCCAGAATTCGCCGAAATTCGTCATCTCATTCTTTGCTAGCTACAGTTTCGTTTATGATCTATGATGATCGACGTTGTCTACATTTTTTTGCCATTTTTGCAGCATGGCTTGCCCGTTACCATTTCAGTTTTTTATGGATTTCATGATATATCAGACTCCAGAACATTTTCTCTGATACACTGTGTTGTCTTGATACATGGTTTAAGCAAGATTATGCCTTAGCCCTAGTGTGAAATATTATTATTATTATTATTATTATTATTATTATTATTACTATTATTATTATTATCATTATTACTATTATTATTATTATCATTATTCAATCTCTGTGCTTTAAATCTCAGCAATTGGGTTGATCGAACCGTTACGTACTTTTGCTGTAAAGAATTATTTTTCAAGCTGTCAAACATAGATCTCGTCGAAACTGTCATTTTTTTAGAGAGTTTGGCTTGCTGGCTGGCTGGCTGGTTGGCTGACTGACTGGCTACAAATCACCCATTCAGGCCGTACCAATCTAGGATCTAGGAAACAAACATCTAAACCCTTTCTCCTTATAGTAGAAAGAGAAAAATCACCCAATAAAAAAAGGAATTCAATTTGCAAGTCTATGCTAAAGTGATACGTCAGTTTGTGTTTTGCAACATTCACGCTTGTTTCCTGAGAATCCCCCCTCACTTCAGTGACTCATTTGTCACTGTCCTCCAAAATGAGAGGAGAATAATTTTTCAATTGATCACCCATTTTTCTCAACAGGACATGCTTGCCAAAAATAATGTTGAAATGGTTTTATTGAGTGATCAATTAAACCTGTTTTATTATCATTTTATGTTCGTTATCTTTATATATCCACCAAATATAAAAGCTACAAGAACGCTGAGAATTTCAAAATTTGAACAGTCGGGACATTAATAGTTAATAGAATGAAAAAGACCATGTTTTTGTCATACAAATGTTAACAGAAATTATTGTACATAAGGATATATATATATATATATATATATATATATATATATATATATATATATATATATATATATCAAAGTTTCCCCGGAATTCCTCGGAAATTAGTTGAAGACTGTGTAAAAGGTCAAAGGATTAAGTGATAAAATCTTTGAACAGAACTATACATAATTATCATCTATCTTGATCATATATGCCCACCACATAATATCACCAAACGGTAATGACTGTCCATACGATATCGCAAAGAGTTTTATGAAATTTTGAATAGGGACCAACTATAAGCTACGGAAGAGAAAAAATAAATTTGGGGACAGACCCATATTCTGAGGCCTTTTATTTAGGATCAGCTCTCTGCGTCTTATTGATGTTTTATTCATACTAAATGAAAAATAATTATTCAATTAAAATCTCGCAAATTAAGTACCTGTTAAGCTGAAGGAGTTATGAAATGGGATCTGGAGGCAAATAAATGTCAACATGTATCGGATGATAATTGAGTTATATGTGATCTTTTAATATCATGCAAACCCCAAAAGGGATCCTATTTAGATTGCAATATTTTACAGGCGTTTTAGGACATGAAAATCAAATTGCAAGCGTCTTTTTCACCATCCATCATTATAATATTGAAATTGATTTGAGCTCTGCAAGGTTCATAAATCTTTAGATTCTAACAGAAGTTCTTTCTGATGTTCTAATCTATTGGGAAACGCAAATAAAGTGGTGATTGAAATACACGTAATCATATTATATACTCTCCTTTGATTTCGATAACCTTATTCCATCTATCAAAGCTTCCGATGCCAGATTATTTGAATTATTCCAGTCTGTTAAAAATGAATTAACTGATTTTCAACCTCTTTTCTAGAAGGGAGACAATTTATGGAAATGATTTCGCAAATCTCATCAAATGATAGCCATTTCTATTATTATTCGGACTATCCTCATCTTGGTTGTTTTTCATACAATGTTCCGGCCATTGTACTCGACGGCCTTCATCAGGTATCATCTGTCCACATGGACACATAGCGTACTGGTTAGAGAATCAGACAGAATTACTGCATGTAATCTAATGGTTCTAGGTTCAATTCCAGTGCGAGACAATAATTAATCGAAAATACTATAACTGCAAAGAGGGGAGTGCGGTCTATATACCCCCGTCGGTTAGATAAAGTGTTCGCTTCGTTACTCCCCCACACCTACCGGATGATACCTGATGAAGGCTATAAAGTACAACGGCCGAAATGTTGTATGAAAAACAACCATGATGATGATAGTCCGAGTAATCATAGAGATAATAATAATACCTCATCTCAAAAATTGAGAGAAATGATAGTCAATTGAGACAGGCCAGCTGAGTAGGATGATTGATTGTCCCCAATCAAATGATCACTTGCGCTATATGAAGATGTCCAATATTAAGATGAAAAATATATCCTCTTCTGTTCTTTACGGGTTGGTGTCTTCAAATCCAAGCTGTTCTCAAACATCGAAGTTCCCGACAGTAATCTGAAGATGTCACTTTTTGATTACCTTTTTGAAGTTTGCTGGAATGATTCCTTGGGTATCTCACCAAGTATACTACAAGATCCATTGACAACAATGCCTGACATTGCAGATAAGGATCCATTCCTCAACCCCAGTACCAATCTGTTCTAAAAGAACCTTGATAGTGCTGATATTAAATAATTGACATATTGCAGTCGCTCTGCTATAAGCAGTTCACGTGGACCCGTTTCCCATTCTGCAATACTTTTCCTGGCCCTTTCAAATTTCAATGAAAATTTATATGGCCAGGATTCAATTTTTCCTGACTATGATAGCAAAATTTTGAACTATGGATGTAAAAAAATGAACTCCGATACAACTTGATATGAGTTTGATTATTACATGAATCCCTCTAACTAGTAACTCCGTCTTTGTTATTTCAATCACCACGCTGCTGCCTTTTCAAGTTTATCTCATCTGTAATTTAATCATATGTAAAGGGAGACCGGCAAATGCACTGACCAAAACGTAGAGACTGCAAAGGATACATTAGAATGATATCATTGCACGAATTATCCGGCTGTAGCCTAATCATTATTTATTATTATGCTCCAGCTGATAACTTTTTCGGCTTTCTTCGAGAGTATGCAGCATTCATCCGTCCTTTGATGTGAACAAAGGTGCCCAAATCAGAACTCCTAGGGGCAATACCTTATGCTAGAGGTATCACTCATATGGATCTGCTGTGCAGATACAGGGCCACTCCTGAAGACTGACGGATACGATGTACAATTGCAGGAGCCTGAAGAGTGTATTAGCCAAAACATTGAAATGAAAAGATCAAAATTCAATCGTATAGTTTGAATAATTCATGGAATATTGAGAATGTTCGGGACAACTGAATCGAATTATCCAAAAAATGACAATAGTTGGTTAAGAGTTTTCAGTTATAGTTCTTATTTCAATAACAAGTTGCTTGTAATTAAACTATTATGGTATTTCTTGTTAGTCCTTATTAAATTGGATAATTATGGCTTTTAGATCTCTCTATATTTTTCTCTAGAAAAAACTGTAAATCTAAAAGAGTTGGGGACATTTTGGCAACTGGATGGTTACTGTTATACCTTGATAATAACCTAAGATAGGAGGAGATGTTGAGTTAGGGATTACAGTTAGTCAGTCCGTCGAGGTAAAGGCGTTTTATTTCTTGGATTCACATATATCTAGCAAATATTTTACGTTTTAATAGCTATGATCAATGAATGTGGTGGGGACTAAAAGAAAAGACCAAACTACTAATGTTATTACTTTTAGCATTTCTGATTTGGATGATTGAAAATCTTCAGTATTTATGTCCAAGAGACGGGACTTATTGAATCTGAAATTATTATAAATACAACAGTGCTCACTATAAGAATATTGTTCATGTCAATTTTTTAGTTTTCAATCTGATCTACAATGTTAGTAACAGGGCCAACATCAACTTATCATATCCCCCTGAGTACATCCAGCAACTTGTTTGATAACGGCTACACTATAACAACCCTCTGTCTTCATTAATCAATGTGTTTATAGGCCCTGGTACTACTCTGCTGACGTTTGCAGCAAACATTGGCTTGGATTCAAATTCCAGAGTTGACCATAATCCTTTCATAAAAACTCCGTGCACTTGAGTGGCATTAGCATTGCGTACGAAAAACTTTTGATATTTATTCAGCTTGAGGTCAGCTTCAGCGTGAAGCCCGAATAGATCAAACACCTATTTTCAAGGCTTCTGGGGTCAACATGATTGCTCACTAAATATCTTAGATTAAGACAGGCTACATTTGCTGTTTTCGATCCTCAATTCTGTATTCAGCCGAGTTTAGATTTCAACTTGACCGAAAACTAAGTCAGCTATACGCCAAACAATCTGGCACGAAAACAGCTGTAGTACACACAATGATGATCATACTCATTACTCTGGAGATTTTGGTCTGCAATAAAACGGAATGATATGGATGACAGCTAAAAGAGATTAGGTCGTCCGTTGGGAATGGTCCAAAAGAAAGTAGGTCAGCTTGGTAAACGTTGGCCTGAGAAGTCCCCCAATATGTGGATGAATACGGGTATTTTTGGACGAAATTTAAAAAGGACATATTCAAACTACACGCTGAATGGTTGAGAAATATCAAAGAAAATCTTGAATTTTAGGCAAGGATGATCAAGTAAAGAATATTTGCTGTTTTTTTTTATTCGTTTGTACGTATTTTTTTCACTTTCTAAACATTTAGACCGATCCTTTGAAAAATTTCCTATAAAAATTGATGGTACATACCTTTTACTTTGCACCATGTTTGCCCCGAGGCAATCTGCGTCCCAGAAGCTGGGTCAAGTAATAAGGGGTGAAGCCAAACACGAGTCCAAAGGTTCCTATTGCGCTTAGCAATGTGCAGCCTCAGTGTCCACTCATCGGTTATTGCATTGCACTTGCACACTCGGTCTTGATACTCACCTGCCAAACAATCTCAAGTCAATTTGGCTGACAAGCCTCAGTACCAGTACCTTGAGCAATGTCGTGGAACATACACTACTCATTATTCCTAACTAAAAATACCACGACAAATGGGGGAGGGATAGCATGATTCTTGCATGTTGTATGGTTCTCAATTTGAGGGCCAGTCTTGTGATCAACTTTCATGTTTCAGCTTGCAATACATATATATATATATATATATATATATATATATATATATATATATATATATATATATATATATATATATATATATATATATATATATACTGGCGCAGCAATTGGGCTTCATAAAAATTCTGAGCCCCTTCAGCTCAAAAAAGAAATAACTTTAGGAAATACCATCTTCAAAACTCTCCACAGCCTGCCTGAAATGACTTTCTGAAACCCAAATTAGGAAAAGAAAGGAATCAGAATAGACGACGATGTAAGTTTATATCTACTGACGGCATTGTGCTTTTGGCAAAAATATTCACGATATCCAATTATTGGTTGACAAACTTAACAACGAGAGTAATAAGGTTGGCATTCACGTTAACCTCAAACAAACAAATTTCATGTACAAGAAACGTGTTGAGGATTAAGACACGAAAATCAAAATGGAAAATTCAGACCTGAAAGAATAAACCACAGCATGTACCTGAGACAATGAATCTCTGTTGAACTCTGAAAAGAAGAAGAGATCATGCAAAGAATCACTCTGAGATGACAAGTTCTTGTTAAAGTAGGCTCAACCTTAGGAACAAAACAATCTTATTAGTTTTTTTTGTTTAATTTTTTTAAAGGTATACAACCAATGGATCTTCGTGATGGTCGAAAGTTAGCATGTTTAATAACTATTACGTCTTGATAATGTTCGGTAAATTTACAAGTTCGGTTTAGTATGTCATAAAATAAAATAATCTGGTGAAGATCGAACTCAGTATATAATGAACTGTTCTGTGAAACAAGCTGGTTACAATAGCGTCACCTGCAGCAAATGGATACAAGCTTGGTGTGCTGAGTAAGAATAGTTGTCTGCTTTGTGATTGGTAAAATTCGCATCACAGAAGGTTCATGGAATATGTACTAATGTTAGCATGGTGTTGCACAAAGCGAGGAGGGCGGGTTTTAGAGTGAGAACCAAATTCATCACTCAAGCGAATCGAAACGGGAGAAAAAAGATGCTGTCGCACTACGGTATGAACGGATACTTTAAATGATATCTTCAAATATTATAAGAAAAGAAAAAAATGATGGTTGTAGTTAATAACTCAATAAAAACGTCACGTGACCGAGGTTTTTCGACTGCAAGCTTTGTTGGGAGGGATCAACAACAAAAAAAATGAGAAAAAAAGGTGTCCAATGTCCTCTTGTTTGGTGATGATGATTAAACTGTTAAAAATTTTTCAAGATTGAAAGTTGCTGGACACAAACTGGAAGAAAGATTTAGCACTAACTGACATAGTAGATCCCCCCACCGACTAAAGATTTATTCCTACAAGAATTTCATAACCTTTTTCCTGCAATTGTATTGTTGATAAACGCGAACCCGGTCTCTCTAATGGGTGGAGCTTTTCCTAGTTCTGCTATGAATACCAAATGTTGACTTCTTTGGAATCGTGGTGGGGGACACACTGAAGAGTTTGTTTTTTTTTACCTGAGTTTAAAAAGCCACAATGAACTGCAAAAAAGTGTAAAACATAATCCATTAAAAGCTTCGAACTAAGGTAAACTCAATAAACAGTTTATAAAAAAGTTTGTTTACCTGACGTCTAATCTACAAGGTTAGAATTATAACTTATGGCATTGTACTTTGGAAATATATGGAATCCATTGTAATAAATTTCATTTAAGCTGCCCGAATAGTTCTCTAAAAAAGGAAATATGTTGCAAATCATCTGCCTATTTTTCTAGTGTTTCCTTATATATACATACATACATACATATATATATATATATATTTATATATATATATATATACATATATATATATATATATATATATATATATATATATATATATATACATATATATATATATATATATATATATATATATACATATATATATATGTGTGTGTGTGCACAAAATATACAGAATAAAGAAAAAAAAGGGGAGAGGAGGGAGGGAGCCGGGGAGCAAACTAGAGAAAAAGGGGAAAAAATCGCTAACAAAGGATACTCGGGAAAACTCCTGTACGCGAACGATGGAAACGAAAAAAATCCCACATTTCTTATATTTTAATTTCTTTCGACTTTCTTTCCTCCCTATTTTCACGATCTGCATCATGTAAAAAAAAATATCGGCAACTATACGCACTGGCAGAGCCATCCGTTATAGAAGAAATCTACGAGGAAAATAACGATCAGAAAATGAACAAAAATGGATGAAACAATTTTTGAAAAATCAATTTCAGGAAAGACAACTTGGAACACATTCCCTACGCAAGAAAAATTATTAGAAAACAGTGAAAAATGCTTCGAATGTCCTGAAATATACAAAAAAATTACATAGAGACATTTAAATCCAGTGAATAAAACTATATGTAAAAGAAATAATTGAGAAATGTTTACAAAGAAACTTCAAATTATGAGTGAAAGAAAAAGCTTGGAAATAATTACATGTCAAGTATTTACATACAAAGTTTCAAAGGAAAAACTCATGAAAATTGAGAGGTAATTTAATTTATCCGAAAATGTCATGCACACCTACCCATACGCACAAAAATTTTCAATCTACTACTAGTCTCAGCAAACTTTGGTTGAAATGGAAGGATTAAGACATCATTTTAATCTGCACAACGTACGTCTATTAAGTCACCTAACTAAAATATTCGAAAATCCTATTGGAAAATCCATGATAGCGAACATCTTTCAAGATGACCAAAAAGTTGTTGGGGACAAGTTTGTACAGATAACATGATTTACTGAGGTTAGGGAATTTTCTCATCTTTCTTACAGTATCTCCTGTCAATTAGTATCTGTTGTTATACTGTAACCGTGAATGTAGGTAATTCAGCATACACTGTTATTAGTATGTCGGAAAGAGGAAACCATCATTTGTTTTCAGTAGAATGTTGTCAAACAAATTAAATCATTTCTAAAAAAAACATTTAGCTAAAGAAAAAAGGTTAACCAGTTTTTCTATGAAATTAAAGGTAATCATCTACAAATTCAGAATGGATAACTGTGAATAAATATTTATTCCATCGATGACTATGTCATTATGCACGAAACGATTCAAAAATCCAATAAATCATTGTGTAGCCCATTAATCAGATTTCTATGAAGTTTCATTAATATTCACAGAGAACGTTCAGAGATAATGTGAAAAGAGACAAGGGATGATTTAGAAATTTACAAACAATACAAAAATATCTCTCAATCAAAAACAAATTCGTGCCCCAAGTTCCAGTCACATCCATCTCTATACGTGCCCTATCCATTCATGGAATATCTTTCTAATGTGGCTCATCCTACAACGAAATCTCATCGAAATTCATTGAAGTATTTAAGAAATATCGTTGGAGAAACATGAACTGACACAGAAATTATTTTCTTCAAAAAGTTGAAAATGTATCATCCTATCAGAAAGGAATCCTGCCCCAAATCCTGATTTTTTTCCCCATACAATGCTGCTTATTCTTCCATACATATCCCTAAAAACTCATTGATAACTTTCGGGCACGTATAAAAGAAGGCATGATTGAGTTTGAAGTTGGGTCTCAAAATTGGTTTTTGATTGAAAGAACTTTTTTGTCTTCTCACGTATATTTCTGTACACACAACATACCCAATTGATTTCCATTAATTTCAATGAGATTTTTGAGAAGGTGGCTGAAAGACGATGGAAGAAGTAAGCAAGTTTTTGGACAGAGTAATACACTTTGAACATTAACTGTCGTCCATTTTAAATCACAAATTCTAATTCCAACGATATATTACGCCATCCATACAAACAATTAGTTTCTTTATATATATATATATATATATATATATATATATATATATATATATATATATATATATATATATATATGTATACAGATAATATATAAGACAATTCAATCGGCAATTGACACACCAGTGGAAAGGTGAGAAAAACCCTCTTTCCATTGATATATCATGTCATCCCTAAAAACGTTAGATTTCCTGGCGTTCCAAAACTTGAGGAGGTCAAATTGGTGGCCATCTTGGAAAATCTTAGATTTTCAACTGTAACTTTGTTGTACGATGTTCTGGAGACTCTATAATAAAGTTTTGTGGAGAAAAATACGTTTTAATGCTGTCCAACACACAATTGGGCAGGTTTGCCGGAATTATACTCGTAAGAATCATTCGGCTGCATAACAGTGGCTTACATATATAGATATATACCGCTATACATTGCAATTATGAAGGACTGTAAGATTGGTCTAAAGTAGTGTGAATTATAAACTATTTAGCACAAAAGTTTATTGCTTTGTTGTTGCAACTGCCCTATTTGTCGCAAGTTCGATTCCTGCAGCAGCCCCACTTTTTTTAATTGCTCAACATATATACGTTGTCAGTTGAATTATATATGAACTGTGTCCCGACGGATTATCATTTCAAAAAAATTCCACTTGATATAAAGCAATCTATTCTGTCGGGCCAAATATGTCATTTTCATATATATATATATATATATATATATATATATATATATATATATATATATATATATATATATATATATATATATATATGAAGCTTTACAACTGAATATGAAAAAACTTTCGCAAAAGAGTTTTGTCTCACTTCAGTCACTTACTTCCCAATTTCAGTCAATGCATTTCTTGTAATTTTCTTCAATGTTTCTCCCCAGTCTCACATGACTTTGTTATTATGGTACAATGTGAACATTTTTTTCTCGTTGGGACCATGAGTTGCTGACCGTCTAACTGTTTTGGGATACTAGAATATATAGTTTATACAACACATGTAGTCTGTCATTTTGTATAAGGTTTTATGTGCGTCGTACATCGATATTACTTCATACTACATATCATTTATCTTTAGAGACAGCGGTTACTTATGTAAGTAACCTAAAAAATGTATTCAAAAATTACACACACACACACACGCCACACCACACACACACACACACATATATATATGTATATATATATATATATATATATATATATATATATATATATATATTTGTAGTTTTGACTGATAGTTTCATTAAATATTTTTTTTTTGCATCATCTCCATTTGACAACTAATGTACTTTCTGTTCCTGTCTTTAGACCAGAATAAATTGTAATTCCTTATAATGTTAAAAGGCAATATCTGGTGACTATATTCGAAATTATGATACTTCCCAGCCAAACCGTAGGGATTTTCCAAATTCTCAAATTGACATGCTTTCTGGCGTTTTCCTGATGGAATACTACAAAGTGTCTGTCAACTAAATCCAAGCATATTCCATCGATAGCTGCTTTCGATTGGTCTCATTTGGAGAAGCAGTTATTTGAATCAATTTTGTGTTATTCTAGAGACAGCTCCTGGTAGATATCTCCCAGTATGTATATCACAGACTGAATTTCGGTGCGGTTCATGATGGTTCATTTTCGCTTGACCCAAGATCTCTTCCATTCAAGGATGTTATGAATTAACCACTCCTCATTGCCTTTTGCAAATTGTTTCTTATAAGGATCATTTCGGTTACGTTCCAGTAGAGAATTGCTCATAGAAATACGGTCTATAGTTTTCTACGGTAAATTTATCTGCAGATTGCTTATCATGGCGTATAATATCACCGTTCTTGTGCAAATGATTTTCGGCACTGATTTGGATATATTGACTATGCGTCTTATGTTGTTGATTTTTTTCTCGATATATGTCCTGATTTGATTGCTATCAAAACCCATCGTCCCGTCCATGCAGTACCATTCAGCTAGGGAACTCTGGAACGAAACTCTGATAACCACTTCTGACATTTTCGATCATTCACGACGCACTCTCCGTAAATTGCACATTTTTCTGCTTTTACGCTCTATTTCAGAACTTTCTTGTAGTAGAAAAAAATAAAGAACACTTCTGGTTAGTCACTCAATAGAAACTTCCACTTGACTAGAGTCTTTTACCAGAATTGGGAATGATCAAATAGTAAATTGCAAAATGAGGTGGTCAGTGAATACATTACTTCTTCCAAATTTCGCTAAAATACCCATGAACACCACTGGACACACTCTAGAGGACCAATTTAGAAAAGAATCACTTATCGAATCCCCCGCCCCCACCGAGGGAAACCAATTATTGGGGGCTTCAAAAAATAAATTATAGGCATTATAAGGAATAACGTCTAAATTTTGAACCCCGACATACACATATATACACACTTGATATACATACATAAATATCAAACCAGCCATCCAGAATCATTTAAAAGAAACCTTTTTTTTACCAATGCTGACAGTTTTGGAAGACGAATTTTGATAATACACCGTACCTTCATCGTGAAAAAGTATTTCAAAAAGTAGGCTGGCTTTCACAATCGAGTGTAATGAAAACTAAACGCTCCTAATTCTATCTAATTATAGAACCAGCTCAAAAGTATTCGTTTCATACAGTGACTTACGGGCATATTTCGGAGTTCAACTCCATTGGCAATGGTCATACGTTAATGTGGGGGAAGTGAGTTCAGTTGTTGTCGGAAGCAGGCACTCGATATGTACAGTTTGTCTGATATAAGAACCATCATGTTCTAGTTAGTGATACACCCTGGAGGTGTATATATTACCCCCATTCATGTTTGATTTTGACTTCCCAACTAACTCATAATCAGGAAGTCTGAAGTTTGAAATGCCATAGTTCTGGCAAAGGCAATATGTTTGCACTTTATTACGTCATATAATCACGAAACTATCTTGTCACTAACATGTCACAGTATTTAGAGGAGAAGGGGGTGAGCCCCTGGTCATATCATAATCCCATACTGCCAGAGAGATGATGATCATCATCAAGACAATCTGTTGTTGGATATACATCTTTCTCGAAATTCGCAGACCTCTTGATCATTGGCGTTTCGGAGCCAAAACCTTCTGAACTCACTTGAATCGTCACACTATCTTACATCTCGTCGACCACAATTTTGCTTACGATATCTGAAGATTCATGTTGTCAGTTGCAATGTCTAGCAATAGTCAGATATTCCTACAATAGGATCTACCCGTTGCTATTTGAGCTCTGACATCGTTTTCATGATGTCTTATTTATGTTTCTCTCTGATAAAATATATTGTCCTGTGTTCTCTTCATAATGATAAATAGCAAATGGTTTATAGGGAAAAGAACGTACAGGAAATTGTCAGAATTAACAGACATCCGAGCAATCAAAATAAAAGTCTGTAGGAATATTTGACACCGATCGAATGACACTTGACTAAACGATCACAGTCAAATTTTCAATCGTGTTTGTTACAATGAACAGTCATTAATCAAAGAACAAAAACATGGAGTAAAACCTGGTTATTCGCCGGCAAAAGAATTGAAAGAAGAAAACCTCAAACCGATTCATATGACCTCCTTTAAACCATACGATTTCATGGAAAAATACAAAATTGAAATATTTATGTTGAATAGAGACAAATTCACTCGCTCCCTTGTCTTTGAAAGTTTTTCCATGGTATATTTCAACTTCAACGAAAATGGTAGAAACGAAAATAGCGTTTTGCATTTGCGAGCCTTTATAGCGGCAGTGCTCCCCCTACATTTCACCCTCTCTCTCTCTCTCTCTCACTCTCTCTCTCTCTCTCTCTCTCTCTCTCTCTCTCTTCAGTGCTCTTGATATCCAAACATCTAACGGCTAACATCGTCATCATCATCACTTTTTGGAAGAGACGAAATGGCTCGCGATTACTCGATTTCCAGATAGAGGGAAGTAAATGAAATTCGGGGAGGAACAGACGGGTTAACAGTTACCAACATAGAGATAAAAATTACAAAAATGGGGAAATGGACAGTGGAGAATTAAAGGTATTTGATATCCAATCAAGACTACGACATATAAGTAGATTGGAAGAGAGAGTGAGTAAGGAGATGAAAATAAAAAAGAATTAAGAGATGGAAAAAGAATGAGTTAAGACGTGAAAAGAGAGAATAAATTAAATGGTGGAAAGAGAGAATGAGTTGTGTGATGGAAAAGAAGAAAGGTGTTAGGAGATGGGAAGAGGGAACGAGGTAAGAAATGGAAAGAGAAAATGACTTGAGAGATGGCAAGAGAGAATGAGTTTATATATTGAAAAAGTAAATAAATTAAGAGATGGGAAGAGACTATGAAATAAGAAACAGTAAGAAAGAATAACTTGCCATTGCAGTCAAAAGTTGACCGTAGAAATTTGAAGTCATACAAAGAAAATCGTTGAAGTAAAAATATGATCAGAATTAACCCTATCTATGATATCACCGGAGCTTTCCACTGAAAATATTCAAAACAGCTTTTTATCAGAAAAATAAAGAAAAAATTCCTCCAAAAAGATCTGTTTAGTCACTCAATCAGAATCATCGTGTGACAAAGGTTTTTTTTCAGCATGCCTTGTTAGGGGTGATCAATTAAAAGTGGAAAAGGGGATGATCAATAAATATCAAACTCTTCTCGCCTTTTTTGCAAAAATCAAACTTGGATACAACCGGAAACAAATTCAATTTAGCAAAAACTTACATTGGAAATTGAACCCCTGCTGATGTCAGTGTTCAAGTCAGTAGAAAACACAGTATTGCAGAATGTGCTGGAACACAAAAAGACGTTAACAAATGTACATATGAAAAATGGATCGAAAACCTTCACCACCTTTGATGGCTACGTTTGTTAAAAAAAGGAAACGAATGAACCGGAAGGTAAAAGAAAAAAGCGGAATAAATTATGGAAATACACAGAAGATTGAAGGAAACTTGAACTTGCTCTTCCTGAAGGAACCGCAAGTTTGATTGCACTGCAGCGTATCACTCCAATATATAAATAAAAGCATAGAAAATTACTTGCCAAACAAATTTCGCAACCTTCACGAGGGATATATTCCGAAACTGTACTTCGAAACTTCACGAATAACGGAAAAAGGATTCGGTTTAGCAATAGAGATACATCGATAGAAACCTCCTTCTAAAATCATTATGAAGTTTCTTTCCCAAAATTGAATGTAAGCGCAATACACAGCATTAACATACACCAATTAGCATTGGGCTGACATCGATATCTTGAATACTGTACAGTGAAAAGAGGCACCAAAAATAAATGAAAAAATATATGGGCTTCCAGACACAGCCAATACCATCGTTTGATAAGAAATCTAGATTTGCAACACTGAGCAAGGGATGAAGCTAACATTTCGGTATGTCAGTCAGTGACGCCGATCGATGCTCCAGATGCCGTTGCATCTAATAATGAATATCAATAAGGCTGATTTGTCGAAAGATCGAACCAGGTAAAAGAAAGAGGAAACAACAAAAACTTCTTGACATTAATAAAGCATTTGAATATAGAAAACAGCTCTGGTTAGTCACTCAATAGGAAGTTCCACATGACCCATGCCTTTTGGCAGCATGACTTATTGAGAGTGATCAAGTAAAAAGTTGAAAAGGGGTTGATCGAAACATGTTTTGCTAAAACATTTTTTGGCAGTGATCACTAAAAATTAGGATTTTCAAGAAAGAACGTAAATCCTACAGGAAACAAACTAAGAAATCGATATAGCATAAACTTACATTGTAAAATTTTCCCCAACTGGAAAATGTATTTACGTAGGACAAATTTTTTGTCTACACACAATGAATAATGAATGTTTTAATTTCTAGCTCTTCAGGTATATTCGTGCTGTCTGTACACGTGATGTATACATAATCAGCTAGCCAGCTGGACTGACCAAAAAACTGAAGAAAACTATGCCGACACTTCCTGCGACAGTTTTGATTGGCGGTTTCTAATAATATAACAGAGAGAAACTATAAAGAAAGACGCGGAAAAGAAGATCTCTGATGAATGAAACAAATAATCTATAGAATAAGGAAGAGACGAGATGCAACGGGTGGGATATGTAGATAGGGAACGTGTGAACTTATTTGAATGAGAACTACGAAAAGCAAACAAAATGTTCGGCCATTGCAAGCAGGAGAGATAAGAAGGTCGTGTTTCCCTTTTCTTTCTTTTGCTTGCCAACAACGGCAGACTGGCGCCAAAAAGTCTGCTCAGCCATCAAAGATGGCTGCTGCACACGAGGGGAAAAAAACTAATGCATGTGAATATATTGGACAATAATCAATCGGTGATTATTTTTTCTGACTGTGTTCATAGCCAGCTATCCTCATCCAAAACGTCCAGAATTGGCCAAAAATAATAGAAGGCGTGAAATACTTTGCCCAAACCCTCCGGGTACAGGAGGAAGGCAAAAAAGTTATTCATACCAATGATGAAAAAACAATTCCATCACTTTTGCCGAGATATAAATTCATATGCTGAGAAATCACGACAGCGAATAGTAAAACAAAGAAGTATGAATAAGCCCCATGAGAGGTATTTAATCAGCAGGGGGCAAAATTTATTTTTGGCCCCTCCCTTTTTCTATGAAATATCTATCATCTTGATAGGAGATATGTTCCTAAGATCCCAACGAACATCTAGACACCCTTTCACTTACAGCCCCCTTCGGTTTTGGGCCTTATTTTGGCTCCTGAAATATTGAGTGAGTCCCTTCAGATAGATCATATGTACGAGACGTTGCTTTGTTTAATCGATTTTCACGTTGTGTGAGGGAGAATAATACAAGAATTGTGTCTGGCTACATTCATGGCCGGATACATATTAGGCTAATGAAAAATTAGATCAGTTTGGTCACTCACTCAGCAAAAACCACTATGTGACAAACATCCTTTGGCTGGATGCCACTTTCGAGGTGATCAATAGAAAATTTGAAAAAAGTTGGGATGAATAGATAAATCACTCGGTCTCACCTTTTCGTTGGGCGGTGATAACTAAAAAATTGAGAATTTGAAAGGGAAAAGCCGTATGGCGATAGAAACGGGAGCGACTTACCATGAACTTGCATAGAAAATTGAAACCCCTATTGGAAACAGATTCGGTGTGGTAGGTTTTGATTTCAGAATTTTTAAGTTGTTTTTTTCTGAATACTGAGTAAATGTTTGAATTTAGCTCAATTAACGCAGCCTATGTTAGTGATACATACATTGCCACTCAGTCAGCCGAAACTATATGTTGGCAGAGTTGATAGACAGATTCATATATATATATATATATATATATATATATATATATATATATATATATATATGTATATATATATATATATATATTTATATATATATATATATATATATAGATAGATAGATAGATACATATATATATATATATATATATGTGTGTGTGTGTGTGTGTGTGTGTGTGTGAGTGTGCGTGTGTGTGTTCATTTGTGTGGAGATGCGTGTGCGTATGTTTCATTTTTTTCTTTTATGGCGTCTGCCTTTTATCCTTTGAACCAAGCAGAGACATTTTTATTTAATATTGACGGCGACATATTCGCCCAGCTACCCGGCATAACAATTCACAACTATTCTATATTAGATTTGCTCTGTCTTCTTGTAAAGCTTTTTTTTTTCTTCAGAAAAGAGGAAAAATATACTTCTATCAAAATCACTTCTCAGACAATGATTATACACTCCACTGGAATTCAGTTTCGAAGATATCACTGCTTTTTTTTTGTTTTTTTGCTTTTTTTGGCATAACATCTCAAGTTACTTCAAGAATACGATACCATACCAAAAGCAAAATGGCTACTTATTTCTCCTGGCAAGTCAAAATCAATTAGTTTTTCAGAAGCATTAAAGCACAGGTCCTATCATTTTATAGAAGAAGTCTTGCTAATCACTCAATAGAAACGGTGACGGGACCGATGTTTTTTGACTGCAAGTTGTGTTTGCAATGGTCATTCAAAACATTGTAAAAATGTGTGACTAATAAGTGAGTTGCCTCTCTGATCTTTTGTTGGGTAGTGATCGCAAAAAAGTCAAAAAGATTTTCCTTGGCATATTGAGGAAAGAATCCCATCCCTTCACCCTAATTAAAATGATCCTTGCAAATGACAAATAGAGTAACCAACGAACAAACTTGATAACTGAACAAACCTAGACAGTTTTGTTGACTATTTTGGTTGACAGATTAGATATCAGACCATCGATGGGTCTTTTTTTCTGTAACTATGGAGATTTAGCACGGGAAGTGTTACCAACTTTATTTTCAATTTTACGTATACAACTGGGTTAGACGGACTATAAAACTATTAAAAATCTGGATACTCAATATATATGTATATATATATATATATATATATATATATATATATATATATATGAAAATTATTATTGAAAATTATTATTGAAAATTATACTTATTTCGTTACTATGTATAAAAAATTGTTTTTAATTTCTGAATAAATCATCTAAACAGCGATTTCTAACATCTGAATTTAACTAAGCAGTTTCAGACGCAAAACATCTAAATTTGCAATGCAAGGCAAGGGATGTAACTCTGTAGCTTCCAAATGGGCAACATGACTTGAGATATGATAGTCAGTGACAGTAAGCGCCAGTATAGATACTAATGCATCTGAAATGATCATATAAGTATGCTCTATTGTGGAATAAGATTAAAATGATGAGAAAGATATTTTCGTATACATCTTATTGAATATATTCAAGTATATCTTACAGAATTAGGTACACTGACGAAGAAAGAGATTATGATCGAAATAAATATCCGTCATAAGACAACGATTATTTTTTTTTAGATGTATCTGCAGATCTCAATTAGACGTTTTTACGGCGGTTGGTTGGTCGCTCTGTCTGCTGATTCCATCAATGTTTTTCATTTCATAAAGTTAAGGACAAAGTGACATCTACGTAGGTACTTTCTAATCCCTCATTTGGTCGCAATAATACAGGTCATAAATGGATACAAACCCGCTAATTATCCTACTACTGCTAGTTAATCAGTGACAAAAAAAAAACAGTCAGAGATATTATAGAATCCATTAGGAAACTCGAATGGCTTTGCACAAGCCATGATACAATTGCTGACAATCGCTGGACATCATAACTCACAAGATAGATCCCAAAACATCATATGCAAAATTGTGGCTGACAGAAGAAAAATGACGTGGCGACCTATAGAGGTTCTGGAAATATTGGCGCCCCAACGCCCGCCTCAGAGAGAAGGCCTATGTCTATCGACGGATGGTACAAGGTTGATGATGGTGATGATTTCTATGATTGATATTCATATGCTATTTTATGCAGCAACCTGAAGGATGAGGAAGCCAGTAAGAACCTTTTGTAAGCCAGAATCGGGTAAAGTTGAGAAAACATTTAGCGTTAATGAATATGTGAAAACTTTTGAGTGTTTGTTGAACTTGAAATCGGATAGGATGTCATTTAAGATTCAGTAATTAGATGTTGCTGTGGTGGGAGGTAGTTGAGGAAGGAAAGAAGAATCGTGCGTGTTCGCTACCTCTAGGATGATTAGATGTAAAACAAAAGCCAAACTTCATTAGTCATTCTTATCATTTTTGGAAGAAAGGAAAATGTTGCCCAATCTATGGGAAAGGTTCATCGTTCAAAATAGCGGGTAAAAGATATTCTAATCGGTGAGTTGGTTGTTTTGAATGTAAGTGTCGATGGTTATTGGAAATTACAAGGTTGATTATGTAAGAATTATCATAAAGAAACTCTTGAATGTGCATAAATGAATCCTTCAATGTGAATCGAGCTAAGTTTTTTAGGGAAATACATACATACATACATAATGGAGTTATCTTTCGTTTTTCTCAATAAGTATTAACAAAAAGTAACCCTATCAAGGGCACCGCCACTCATACCCCTTCCAAGTTTTTCGCTTAAGACCGAACGTATCCAGCCAAACATCTTTTCTGCTTGTTCAAACAGTTTTCTGAATCCTCTCACGGGATCGCCGTCAGCAGCCTTCCTTACATTTTCAATCATGTTGACCACTTTCTGAAGTCTCTAGGAAAGTGGGGAGATGCAAGGTGATAAATCTGCACCGTAAGGTTGAAGATCACAAACCTGGGTGATTCGATTTTTTGCCTAAAACCCCGGAGAATGGTTAGGTTAAGTCATTGTGAATGCACCTGACATGCAAGTTAACTAAATGGCGTCTTACTGCCGACTGAGTAACCCCTCAGGGGTGAGGGGCTGTCCATACATGAACAGAAGGGTTCTCTTATGATTGATTAAGGCTATGCAACCATTTCTGGAGTGATTCAAAATGGCTGGATACTTCGCCAATTTTCTTGGCAGCATGACGTGTTGTGGGTGACCATTGACAAATTGAAAAGTGGGTGATTAATGAAAGTATTTCATCCCCCTTTATGGATCAGTGATCACCAAAATAATCAGAATTTTCAAGAGAACAAGCTTGAATATTGACTGATACATTCTAAGAAACGGATTTAGCAAAAACTTACCCCTTTCCCAATAAATTCATTCAAGGGAGATAATTCAAAAAATGTTCAAATATTTAGTCATCTAGTTCCACTTGTACGACCCGTATGTGCGATTCATACATACATTGTCAGCCAGCCAGATCAGCCAAAACACTGCTGACAGTTTTGATAACAGCGAATCTCAACTGGTTCTGATACTTCAAATTATAATATACGGTATGTTAATCTCTGCTCATGATATGAAAGACTGTTTTAAAAGGAAACATTTTAAAAGGTATTTTTCTTTGAATATTCCCTAGTGACATCGCAAGTTTACCTAGATATTTTTCTCTGCTCTCATATAATCCCTGCATGGAATGACGCTTCATTAAAATCTACTTTCTAAGAATTTATTTATTAACTTCTTTTCTTTTTTTTCCTTACAGAATTCAAAGGTATTTTGTTGGATGACATCTCTTCAGGCTTTTCCCTAATAAGACCCTGAGGGAAGCAATGCAAACAAGTTGGATATTTTTTTCTCTACTTTGTTTTCTTGTATGTTCTTTTCTTTGCTTTTTTCTTCCTTTTTTTTTCTCTCTATCTGCTGGTGATGTTTGCTGTCGAACTATTACAGAATTCCCTCAGACGAAAATCGATATAGATGAAAGGGAATCTTGTGAGCAGGAATTGTGGATCTGAATTTAGGCAAGTAAGTAAATATATATATATATATATATATATATATATATATATATATATATATATATATATATATATATATATATATACATATATATATATATATATATATATATGTATATACATATATATATATATATATATATATATATATATATATATATATATATATATATATATATATATATGTATTAGTATATTACTCGTAAAAATGACAGGATTATTTACGTATGGATCGGCACATCTACCTAGAAAGAGAATATCTTTATCAGAAACAGAATATTGCTCTGCCTGGGTTCAAAATCTCGGTCCCCGGCTCACAGCCTGGGATGCGTAGACAAGACTAAACTAAAAAAACTGAATTTGTTGAATATATGTATGTATATATATATATATCTATATATATCTATATATATATATATATATATATATATATATATATATATATATATATATATATATATATATATATATATATATATATATATATATGTTTGTGTGTGTGTGTTTAAAGGATCAAATTGTAGATCTCTGGCACTATTGCGTAGAATCTAATAGCAATGGTTGTCAATAAAGTGTCACTCACACGCACACGCACACGCATATACATTCAACAAATTCAGCTTTTTTCCTTATTTGAGTCTTTTCTGTCATATTTTCGTTTTTGTCCTCTCTTTCTTCTGGGGGTAATTTTGTCTCTATAAATAATCTTTCACTCTCCCATTGAATATAACCCTGATACTGATAATAATGTTGGTAATGATAATGTTAGTGATGAGCATGGTGGTGATGATAATGTCGATTTTTTTTCACTGTCATTGAGCTCTGTCCACATGATGGACGTAGTACTGTTTGTAAGATTGAGAAATAAACGAAGGTGTTATAGCTACAATGGTCACTATTCTAAATAGTATCCTCATCGATCTTATACCTGATTGATTATGATGAATATTTCATTTGGCGACAGTTTAGTTAGAAGAACGTTTTTGACAGTGGCTGCTCTCCATGATAGGATAGACAGGATCGAAGACAAATCGATGGTGCAGCTGAAATAGGTTTATCAAATTTATGATTGTTTGCATAAGCAAAAAGAGTCAGCAACATGTTCTCAGAAGGAGAAGCAAATTTAGGACCGTATGGAAACGGTTGCCATGAATGAGAGAGAGAGAGAGAGAGAGAGAGAGAGAAAAGAGGAGAAGGAAATGAAAAAGAAGGGGTAGGGGGGACAAAATAAAGGGGGAAATAAAGATAAAAATTGAAGGAGAGTGGAAAGAGGAAGCATGTTAGGAGGGGGAAAGAAGAACGGACAGCGAGTTAGATGCAAAAAAGAGGAGGGAGGTAAATAGGGAAGAGGAGAAAAGAGGAGGAAGGAAAAGGATTTATTGAAGAAAGTACGTAGGACGAAGAATAAAGGGAAGAGAGTGCAGGGAGAATGCTTACGGAGAAGAAGAAGAAGAAGAAGAAGAAGAAGAAGAAGAAGAAGAAGAAGAAGAAGAAGAAGGAGATCAGCATCGAATGAGAAAGAAGAATGAAATTAAGGATAACTGAATGAAAGACGATTGAGAGATGGAAAAAACAAAACGAATGAATGCTGCAAATGATGAATAGAGGGGAAAGAGACAAACCTTACCAAGGAATGAACGATGACGAAAAAAATAAAAAGATGACAAAAAAGCAATGAAAGAAGAAAGAAAACAGAGGGAAAAAAAAGACAATAGACAAAAAAAGTGTATGAATAAAGGAATAAAAGAAAAAAGAAAGAAAGCAGTTCCTGAAACATGCAGAGCAAAGAGTGAAAAGATAAGATGAAGACAGAATGAAAGAAGGAGGCAAAGGAAATAAAAATGGAAGGGAAGTAGACTGGAAAAAAACGAAAGAAAGGCCATTAAAAGACAGGTGAGAAAAATAAGAAGGAAAGCCGAAGATAGGCTGAGTTGAATGGAGGCCGTACAAAAAAGATGAGTGACTGAGAAGCTAAGAAATGGTAGAATTAAGCAGAAAAAAAAAATCAGAAATGAAAAAATCTGAGATACGAACATAAAGCAGGAAGAAAGCCAACAGAAAGAAGAAAAGACAATGGCAACGAGGAGACGAAACGAAAAATGATGATAATGGCGAATGTGTTTATGGGAAGTGAGGGGGGGAACATGGCGTCGTGAGACAGAAGATCAAAAGAGACCAATTCAGAAATAGAGAATATTGTTTGAAGTATTTCCAGAAACTCTATGAGTCATGTCGCATACGTCGGGAAGTGTCCACAGAAACTTGCAGGTTGCCCTGTGTGCGCACTTGTCTTTCAAAGAGTGTGTGATTTTTTTTTCTTTCTTTTTATTCTCCCTCTTTATTTTGATATGTATTTAATGCATGCGTATCTTCTGGCTATATTTAACATGTATATATATATATATATATATATATATATATATATATATATATATATATATATATATATATATATATATATATATATATATCGTATTAAAAAATGGAGGAAAGAGTTGCCTTGCTGAAATTATTTGTCCATCTACCTATGTACCTATCAATCTACCCAGATGTCTACATATATATATATATATATATATATATATATATATATATATATATATATATATATATATATATATATCTTGTTCTTTCACCACCTATTGATCTGTTTACTCTACTCTGCCTAGATCACAACGTTTATCCATCTATCATTCGATCAATTTATCTAAACAAAGGCATAAACACTCAATGATCCAACGAGTGTGTGTGTGTGTGTGTATGTGGGTGTCTGTGTATGCATCCAACTGCATGTGTGTGTATGTGTTTAACGATTGGCACTAAATGTTCTTCAAACAGTTCTTGAGAGAAATGTAGGCTCATCACAACAAATAATGTAAACGTGTGTATGCACCCACACGTTTGCACGCTCACGTATGAGTATGTGAATATGTGTGGCTCTTATGTACATATGTTATGGTACATATGTCAGACTATTCAGTTTAGATGCAGCATTTTCAGTGAATAAGCATGGCCCGAGTGTACGTAAACAAGATGTTTCGAAATTGGATTGAGATCAAAGGTTCATTCGGAATAGGTTGATACTGAGCTTTCGTGCTTTAAGATAAGCATAAGCCTAAAAGAGTGGGAACTATGGATAGAATCGTACGGGTAGGTTAGATGCTTTAGCCATGGGAAGGAAACAAGTCTTGAAGAAGGTCAATCAGTTCCAAACCAAGATACTTTTACATAGTTTGAAGTCCAATTCCCCATCCTTCCGGACGTTGTTGTAGCCAGACTGAGGCCCGATGTACTGCTTTCTGTTTTCCTCTGGAATACATCAAACAGCAATTCTGACTACTGGGCAACCCTAGAGGAGATGTCTATTGCCGGTACAAATAGTCAAGATTTGGATAAGGAGAACACTTTTTTAATAGAATTTCTGACATCTTCTTACCAGACATTCATCCCCAGAAAATGACACAAAACTCTACGTTATCATATAAATTCAATATGAAGTAGAGGTTTCTTCACGCTGCCAAATGATCTCAAGGAAACAGACACAGTTAAATTTGAGTTATTCATGGATATCTATTAAAGGTGTCATTTGTTTGGAGAGATGGAGGTTTTTGCAGAATTTCTGGGGTCGCTCAAGGTAAATTTAGAAAAAAAAACAGCCATTTGCATTTTATTGAGAGATATTGGGTTATTTATAATTTGTTGCTGGCTTTTTAGTTTATTTTTCTTTATTCTCCAATCGTCCTATTTGTCTAGTTTACTTAATGCAGGGATGTATTATTTGATCGTATTTATCTATTTTATCATATTTTCAATTTTTATCCTTATTCAATATAATCTCTAAATGATCAATCATCCATTAATTGACATGGTGATATTTATCATGGTTACAGCATATGATCCTACCTCTGATCTTCTTTCATAATTTCTCTTTTTTCTTATTTTCAACATCGAGCAAACGGTGTGAAACTTTATATAAACACAATTGTTCATAGGAAATAATGCAAACAGATGATGATATATAGGTATAGAGCGTAACTGCATAGGCTAAGCTTATACTTCATTAGTTATTCATATTGGCTATCTTCCCCCAAGGCAAATCCTCATCTTTCACCGGTTCATGAACATAAACAAGTCTTGGATCTTTCTTCTTATTAGAAAATTATTTGGATAAAATTGATAGATTACAAATTGAAGATTTTTATTTAAATCAACAGAGTGAATTATTCATATCCATTAAATTCACACAGCAGATATTTGCAACATAAATAGAAAAATTGAAATAAATTGTGAATCATGAACGCGGCTAACGTATTGCTTGTTGGCATTAAAGGCTAATTTATATGTTTTTCAGCAATTGTTATATCAATCAAAGATGATATAAATAATTCGTCATTGTTCGAGTGAAAAAAGTATATTCTGCATCTATTCAAATGTATCTCTCATTTTTATTTTTAAGAAACAAAAAGTATTCGAAATTGATATTTTGGCTACGCACACTACAATGAACATCAAATAAATCCAATTTCTTACGAGTTTAACTGTACTTCATCTCTTACCAGAATGAGGGAATTCTTGCCGAGGAGGGGTTTATAAAATCCGTCGGAATGTGTTCTATTCAATAGGTATTTCCTGATATTTAGTTCTACGGAATATTCGTAAGTTCTATTTAATCACTATTCGTAAGTCAATTGATTCTCAAATCGAAACGGACGCCATTTTTTATGAAACAGATTAGGTGTACATCTATATCCGAGCTTCAATAAGAATAAATTCAGCCTTAATGTACTCAGATAAACTGAGAGACAGGTGCAAATTTGTACGTTTTTACTATTAGATAAGTCCTGATAAGAAGAGTTCGAGATGAAATTCATATCATATTTATTGCCATTTCTCTTAAACATACATGCTGCAATTATCAATTGCAGAAAACAACATTAATTTGGCTCACGTTTGAAAAAGTTACTTACCAGGGCCAAAAAAAAAGAATTTTCTTCGCGCAGAACTATCGGGGGCATCAAAACACATGACTGAAACTGAGTGAAAAAAAAAGGGGCTTAAATCGAGGAAAACAGTGGCACCATCAAATGTTTGAAATAAAAACTGAAGAAAGTGATTCATTACGTCCCTGTACTCGACCAACCTTTGTTTCCCAAATCTTCCCAAATCATGGAAAGTCTATAGTGCTATATAATCATCAGATATGTTTCCATCTTTCAATGAATTACGGATTTTTCCCCAGTTTCTTTTTTACTTCTTTCTTCTTCCTATAACTATTTCTTTGTAAGGACAACCAACAGAAAGATATGTAACCACAAAATCTTCTAAGCCACCTTTCTAACGGAATAAACTGCAGAACAAGAGCAGAAAAGAAACAACAGATCTTTAAGATAGGATCTCCATCTAGCTGCTAGACCTTCTCATGCAACCATGGAAAGACCTGTTACTCCTGAATGAACTTCAATGATCACTCATGAAGCTGGAACAGACGTTGGGATCTCTCTGATGTCCTGAAATGAATGTTATCTTACAGCATCCTAGTTTCGACTTTTGCCAAATTTAGCTAAGTGTAACCCAATGTCAGATATGACAATGAGTCCAGGTAGTACATGTTGCACCAATCTTCTATATGGTGATGGCTGAGCTGACTAGAAAATCAGCATTTGAGTTATAAGCTTTAAACAGCTCGGACACCAATCACTAATATAATCAACCCACCCATGAAACCACCCCATTCTCTTTTGTTATCTTTTCAATTGTTATGTCTTCACGCCATTCGTAAACTGACCACAACAACTGTGAATAATAGTCAACATGGGTTTTTTCAAGCTGGTCTGACTAGCTGGCTATATACACATCACTTGTACGGGCCGAACTAATGTAGTAAAAGCGCTGAAAATTTAAAGATTTCTTACGTCGAAAAAATGTTCCAAATTCCCACCTGAAAGGTAACTTTTTCCAGTTCATGATGTAGGTCCATGCTTGACTGGTCCCTTAGTTTGAGTTCTGGTGATTTTGGACTTTTTTCCCTCATTCAAACTTTGTGTACGGATCACTGCCGAGAAAAGGACGAGAGAAACAACTTATTCATTGATCACCCCTTCATTTTCTTTCTTTTTTGGGGGGCTACTTGTTCTTCAATTCGTGGGTCCATCAGTCAGAAAAACATCCTTCAAACCCTCAAACCAATAGACTTCTATTTTTCCTAATAACCTCATCCCCAGTGAAACAACTTAAATCCCCTCTAGTTTGGAAACAAGGTTTCAATTCATTTCAAAACCTTTTTATCGTTCCTTCTTGTATCTTTCATCTCTAGTTTTATTCATCATTCATTCATCTTCTTTTTTCTCTCTTCCTTTTTTCTTTTCTCTTTTTCTTAGTATCTTCCTTTTTCCTGTCTCTCTTAGTTTGTTACCCTTTCTATAACTTTTCGAACCTTTTTATAACATACGCCCTCTTTTTTCCTTCTCTTTCGGAATTTTGAATTAATTTGCCATCTTTTTTTTTGTCCCAATTTTTTTTGTAATTATCTAATTTTCTCGTTACAGGAATAATTTTTCATTTTGCTTTCAATTTTCTATTTTTATCCTGCTTCTTTGACCCTAAATGATCAAATTGATTTTTTTCTTCAGTTTAAACAGTGAATCAGTTTTGGGGGTGCGAAATAATACAGTAAATTTGAGAAGGAAAATCAAGAAAAAAATGAAAGAATTTTTTAAAAAATCCATTCAGTTGAATATTGGCCGTTGAAATAGCCAGTCACCCATTACTCAAGGGAAATGTAAACGTTGAGAAATATATGTATAGGGCATTTTTCCTTGTTCGATTCCCAAACGATTCGAAAACTGATGATGATCCCAGAACTGGAGAAACAATTTCCTTACGTCCCAGCAGATTTCGACGTATTTTCTGTGTACTCATTTCTTCCAGCTTTTTTATACCTGCCAAACAAAGCCACTGCCATAGGCTTTTTTGTTTGTTCAGTTAGGCTGGCTGACTGGCTGGCAGGCTGGTTGGCTATGTATGTAAGTGTGTATGTAATAGTGATGGGGCTTAGGTCTGTCCAATGATGTTCGAAGCCCGTAGCTGTGTTCCATCTAAAACTGACATTACAAATTTCATGGCAGAAAAACCACATCATTCCTCTCACAGCCATCAAAAATATTAACATTGTACACAGAACTGGACCATTTATGAGAAAGGAAATAAATCTTGTCCATTTAAAGTAAATATGATTTTTTAATTAGAACATTGTTTATTATCGCAGTTGGATAAAGTCTGAAGAGTAACTGCTAATGATGGAAGACTGTCAGAATATTTCCTTTAAAGATGGGATCCTTGAGTTGTCAAAATCCCAGAACCACTGGGTAAGCGGGTCTGAAAATTCAAGCAACCCATTCTTTTTATGAATAAGAAAAGTTTCATTGAACATTGCCTTCCAAAACTTCTCAATTGATCCTCAAAAAGAGCATGCTAGCAAAACACGTTAGTCACTGAACGATGCCTATTTTGTTATTGGCAAGATCTGGTTTTAATTTTATTGATTGTTTATTTCTTAAACTTTCTCATTGACCTTTCTAACGCCTTTATGTTTTTAGTTGGAGTTTTCATTCATTTCCAAATGCTTCTTCTCATTTATTTATTTTCAAACCTTTATTTCTTCCTTCGCCAAAGTGTTGGTTTTCTTCATTTTCTTGGAGATGTGTGTAGACCAACAGTTATTGGCATGGAATTTAGAATAACAGAATCAAGATTCAACAAAATCGGAACAGTTTTCCGTTATCATCCTCACCTTTTTTGCCATCATCGTTGGACTCAGACCCTATCATCTGACCTCTCCATTATGGGCGATGCAGTGCAAGTACTTTTTATTTTAACTTGTTTGGATTTTCACGCCATCTTATATTTTGCTGGCCACAGTTTAGCATATGGTCTCAGGGATCTACATCGTGAGACGTGATGCCAAGCAATGTCTAGCATTCTTGGAACATGACCAGCCCATTGCCATTTGATTTTTTTAATGGTTTTTAGGATATCACTGGTTCCTGTTCTTTATACTATGATGTCCTCTGAACTTGTTGAATATTTGCAATTCGAGGGTCAATCTTTTTGACAGGCAACATGTTTCAGCTCCGTTGGTGAATCTTGGGTGGAAGGGTTGGTTGTATAATCTATTTTTTCCTTTAGAAATAATGAGATTTGTTTGTTTTGGAGTCAGGGGGGTGCACTAGCAAAAGCTTGCCAACTTTATTTATTCTTCGCTTGATTTCTCCTTCTGAGGATTTTACAGAGATTCGTTGTGCTAGGTAGCTGCTTGAGCACTAGTTTTCCTATTCTGATCGTTGTGGCTTTGTCTTCCACGTATTTGTAGTACATGGCATTTGTTTTACTGAAATTCTTGTCGAGGCCCACTTCCTTCATTTACTTTCTCTTGTATTCTTTGGAGATCACGAGAGACATCGACGAAAAGGATGATGTAATCAGCTAATCAAAGGTTTCTTAGGTATTCAACGACTATTACGATACCTTTGTTTTATGAGTCTGGGTTTCAGAAAACCATTTCGAAGCAGACTGTGAAGAGTTTGTGTGAGCTGGTATCGCTTGATTTAACGTTTTTTCTAGAAGTGAAAGGGCCAAGCTTTTATGTAGCTTGAAGAATGAGCTGCTGTGTTCGTAGATGTGTTGTCAGACTGATATATACAGGGTGTGCATTTTGTTATATGATCAGATCAATGACTTTGGGGATTCCAATGAGCCGAAGGCCTTCTTGAAGTCAGCAGATGCCACTGCGAATTGCATTTTATACTCTGTTGCTTTCTCTTTTGGTTGATTTACCGAATGGTTGTTTTGCATCCAACATTTTGGTGAATAGGTCCGTGTTCACGTTGGTATAATGTCTGTAGATTCAGTTGAGTAGGCTTATTGGCCTATAGTTGTTTCGATCCGTCTTTTTATTTCTTTTTATGTGTTCGCCCTTTGTAACAAAAGCCTTTTACTGTTCATTTCTTTTCACAGACATCGAAATATCTCTGCGTTTAAGTGCGACCGTAGCAGACAACACACCCATGAAACAAAACAACATACATCATTGATTGGCTTTCCTGTCTCATGGCACGGTTTCAATTAAGTCTAAATCCAAGTTCCATCCTTTCCATCATTGTCTTGTTTTGCTGTTAATACTTTACTAGGAAAAATAATACAACTTTCTTTTGAACAACCGTAGCCATCCGAGATGGCGAATGGTTCTATCTTTTCTCATATATGCCTCTTTGTGTTTATTTAAGTGTTTGTGTGTTCCTGATCTTCTGGCCATACCGTTTTCCCACAGAATTGAAAAATGGCAAGAGAATTCCACAAGCCATCTTCCTGAAAATATTTCCCTTCAATTTCTTGAAACAAATTCCAATACTTTTTGGTTGATATTTTTTGACGGGTTCATTAATTTCATCCAGATTCTCAAGGAACTAGATAATTCCAGATGTTTCTCTCCCTGTTTTAGATGTTTTCAAGTGGAAAACGCGAATGATGTCATGAAAAACATTTATTTTGACTACGTTTATTCTTCAAAAGG